>ONZH01014993.1:0-46218 GCA_900303285.1 Rhinella marina | reverse complement strand
GAGGTCCACCTACAGGCCCTCTCTCCAATTCCAGTTCCAAGTTTTATTTGCGCATACTGCCATACATTTTTATTTTTGGGATAGGTGTGAAAAATAATAAAACCAAACACATGCTGCTCACAGGGTTCCGCAAATTCCTGGTCCACCTGCAAATTTCTTGTCCACAATGTCAAGGAGGACGAGGTTCTGTAGATGAGCAACAAGTCCTTCTGTACTGAAATCGCCGACAAAGTCTCCACCTAAGAACACACAGACCATTGTGGAGAGAGCGGCACAGCTCGCCATCAAAGTGAGGAACCCCAACGCCAGACTGCGCAGAGAAGATAACGAATAAATATCTCTGTGGTTATTTTTGCCTAAATAAAAGTTAACTAAACCCCCCAAAAAATTCATCTGTTCCTGTGCCTGATCCACCCGAGTTGAATTTGTCCCATCATGAGAAATTTCCCCCCAAGGAGTCCCCACTGTAACTTGCTTCCCATACAACTACCTCACCCCCGACACCTGTGTCTCGCCATTGTCCACCACCTCCTCAGACAACACTGGTAAATCCCCACTGTCAGCACACGGAAACAGCAAAAGGTCTTGCGAATTGGGGCAGAGAATGTTCTGGGCTAGCACATCAGGGAAGGGGTGACTATGGGGTCCCAGGGAGTACGTGACCACATGCAATATCCATTTAAAAGTCATGCCACACTTGATCTAGCTCATAATTGACAATTGTACCGGTTGATTCTAAATTTTTAAGTTGGGGTCCTGCGTCGTCATTCTAACTCCATCCGGCTGTTGTCACCACCACACACGCTAGCCCCAGGGGGCACTCCCCTGGCTCTTCCAGCTCAACCTCCTTCCCCCCAGCCTGCCCCCCCACCTACAGGCCCTCTCTCCAATTCCAGTTTCAAGTTTTATTTGCGCATACTGCATACATTTTTATTTTTGGGATAGGTGTGAAAAATAATATTACTTGCGAATCTATATTGCCCAACATTGGATACGGTAGCAAGTAGAAGACCAAACACATGCTGCTCACAGGGTTCCGCAAATTCCTGGTCCACCCGCAAATTCCTTGTCCACAATGTCAAGGAGGACGAGGTTCTGTGGGTGAGCAACAAGTCCTTCTGTACTGAAATCGCCGACAAAGTTTCCATCTAAGAACACACAGACCATTGTGGAGAGAGCGGCACAGCTCGCCATCAAAGTGAGGAACCCCAACGCCAGACTGCGCAGAGAAGATAACGAATAAATATCTCTGTGGTTATTTTTGCTAAATAAAAGTTAAATAAACCCCCCAAAAAATTCATCTGTTCCTGTGCCTGATCCACCCAAGTTGAATCTGTCCCATCATGAGAAAGTCCCCCCCAAGGAGTCCCCACTGTAACTTGCTTCCCATACAACTACCTCACCCCCCGACACCTGTGTCTCGCCATTGTCCACCACCTCCTCAGACAACACTGGTAAATCACCACTGTCAGCACACGGAAACAGCAAAAGGTCTTGCGAATTGGGGCAGAGAATGTTCTGGGCTAGCACATCAGAGAAGGGGTGACTATGGGGTTCCAGGGAGTACGTGACCACATGCAATCTCCATCTAAAAAGTCATGCCACACTTGATCAATCTCATAATTTACGACTGTACCGGTTGATGCTAAATTTTTATGTTGGGGTCCTGTGTCGTCATTCTAACTCTATCCGGCTGTTGTCACCACCACACACGCTATCCCAGGGGGCACTCCTTTGGCTCTTCCAGCGAAACCTCCTTCCCCCCAGCCTGCCCCCCCCCCACCTACAGGCCCTCTCTCCAAACAATTTACGTCTTTGTCCTATCTTTCTCTCTCTCCAAACCATTTTTCTGGATAGCTGCCATATACGGTTTTAAACTGAGTAGTATACATACCACAGTTGATCAATCTCATAATTTACGACTGTACCGGTTGATGCTAAATTTTTAAGTTGGGGTCCTGCGTCGTCATTCTAAATCCATCCGGCTGTTGTCACCACCACACACGCTAGCCCAGGGGGCACTCCTCTGGCTCTTCCATTGAAACCTCCTTGCCCCAGCCTGCCCCCCCCACCTACAGACCCACTCTACAAACAATTTAGCCGGATAGGGGACGTATCAGAAGTTGTACTGATGTTTGTTTTTGTTCTTCTTTTATCTGCCTCCTGACCTGTGATAGGCAGAGCATGGACACGTCCCCTTAGCTGCAGTGAGAAAGACACTCCCCTGGCCAGAGCAAGCTCTTTTTCCGTTTTCCATGTTCGAAATATCCATTAAATATAGGGTCCCAAGATAGGGGACGTATACGGTATTAAACTGAGAAGAATCGATACTGCACCGGCTGATGCTAGAGTATTTCCAAATGCATTCCGGCTGTTGTCACCATCACACACGCTAGCCCAGGGGGCACTCCTCTGGCTCTTCCAGCGAAACCTCCTTGCCCTAGCCTGCCCCCCCCCCCCCCCACCTACAGGCCCACTCTACAAACAATTTAGCCGGATAGGGGACGTATTAGAAGTTGTACTCATGTTTGTTTTTGTTCTTCTTTTATCTGCCTCATGACCTGTGATAGGCAGAGCATGGACACTCCCCTGGCCAGAGCAAGCTCTTTTTCCGTTTTCCGTGTTCGAAAAATCCATTAAATATAGGGTCCCAAGATAGGGGACGTATACGGTATTAAACTAAGAAGAATCGATACCATACGGGTTAAAGCAACAGTTTTTCCAAATCCATTCCGGCTGTTGTCACCACCACACACGCTAGCCCAGGGGGCACTCCTCTGGCTCTTCCAGCTCAACCTCCTTCCCCCCAGCCTGCCCCCCACCTACAGGCCCTCTCTACAAACAATTTACCCGGATAGGGGACGTATTAGATATTGTACTGATTCTGAATTGCCTCCTGCAATAGATGGGAATCGAACCCAGATCAACTGCTTGGGAAGTAGCTATCTATACCACTATACCACCAGCAGGCACAGCAACTGATAAGATCAGATACTAAACTTGATTTCAGCTGCAGTGCCAGCATGAGCAGTGGTGTCACCTGTAGGCGGTGATGGACCTTCGTCACACCTAGTTGGGTGCTTCCCTAACATGCGATGGGTATTTGCCTCGCCTTTCTTGGTCTGGGTGAGCACAATTGCCATGAGGGTAACCACCAGGCTGTTGCCTGAGAATTTGGGGTAATGGTGGGATTAGGCAGCCTCAGAGGCATCCATGCATGCTGCCCCTGCTGTTTCCTGTCCATTTCCGTGGTGTTTCCATCATTTTCTGAGGTTTCCAGGTTTTCACCCAGCCTTCCCTAGGCAGAGCCTTGGTCCCCCGCAAAAATGCTCGAGTCTCCCATTGACTTCAATGGGGTTCGTTATTCGAAATGAGCACCCGAGCATCGGGAAAAGTTCGACTCGAATAATGAGCACCCGAGCATTTTAGTGCTCGCTCATCTCTAGTAAGGATCCTAAGGCTGGGTTCACATGTGGCTGAATAGCTGTGGATTTGCTACTGTAGATTTTCACGCTACAAATCTGCGGTGTTGTACAGTATCTCTGAATTGTCACCCACCGACTGTGTAAAAAAATGCAGTTGAAAAGGTGCGGCATGCCAAGTTATACAGCGGATTTCTCCTGCGTATTCCACCTTTTGCAATGGAGAAGGTGAAATTCAATGGCTTTTCCTTGGCAAAAACCTCATGTTATAGACGCTGCCTTGTTAGGGAAACACAACAAAAACCGCAGCAGATTTTTCTGCTGGATTTTCAGTCATTTGCATAACCAAAAATCACAGAAAAAGATACAAAACATCTAGCACGATATGATAACTAAATATGCGGATGTACTGGCAAAATTTTTAAGGAAAAAATCACAGAAAATAATGCACTAATGCAATTGATACAAACATTATATATGGACTAAGCCCTCAGTCTGATATGATAAAATCTGAGACTCTTAGCCAATATATTTTGCTCAAAACACATCTGTGCCTGCCTACCAGTGCCACGGTGGTCTCAGTCAGGTAGGTCCTACTCTAAACCTATCTATGCCGTTGGGCATCTACCTTCAGGAGAGCAGACATATAGTGTGCGGCTTCTAGTTACCTCTCATCGGTTGCTGGATGCACATAGAGGTGACTAGGAGCAGCACACTATAAGTGCAGGGTCTGCTCTCCTGAATATACAGTGGTGAAAAAAAGTATTTAGTCAGCCACAATTGTGCAAGTTCTCCCACTTAAAAAGATGAGAGAGGCCTGTAATTGACATCATAGGTAGACCTCAACTATGAGAGACAAAATGAGAAAACAAATCCTGAAAATCACATTGTCTGATTTTTAAAGAATTTATTTGCTAATTATGGTGGAAAATAAGTATTTGGTCAATAATAGTTCATCTCAACACTTTGTTATATATCCTTTGTTGGCAATGACAGAGGTCAAACGTTTTCTGTAAGTCTTCACAAGGTTGGCACACACTGTTGCCAATATTCTTCCATACAGATCTCCTCTGAGCAGTGATGTTTTGGGGCTGTCACTGGGCAACACGGACTCTATAATGATAACAAGTTCAAACAGGTGCCATTACTACAGGTTATGAGTGGAGGACAGAGGAGCCTCTTAAAGAAGAAGTTATAGGTCTGTGAGAGCCAGAAATCTTGCTTGTTTGTAGGTGACCAAATACTTATTTTCCACCATAATCTGCAAATAAATTCTTTAAAAATCAGACAATGGCATTTTCTGTATATATATATATATATATATATATATATATATACATATATATACATATATATATATATTTAGTGCATTACTTTCATGATTTTTTAAATTTGCATAACCAGTCTAAGGGCTCATGCACACGAACGTATTTTCTTTCCGAGCCCGTTCCGTTTTAAACCATTCATTTCAATGGGTCCGCAAAAAAAACGGAAGGTACATTCCGTTTCCGTATGTCTGTATTTCCGTTCCGCAAAACAATAGAACATGTCCTATTATTGTCCGCATCACGGACAAGGATAATACTGTTCTATTAGGGGCCAGCTGTTCCGTTCCGCAAAATACGGAATGCACATGGATGTCATCCGTATTTTTTGCGGACCGCAAAATACATACGGTCGTGTGCATGAGGCCTAAAGGTCAAAATTTTTTATGT
This sequence comes from Rhinella marina, assembly GCA_900303285.1. Classification (NCBI taxonomy): domain Eukaryota; kingdom Metazoa; phylum Chordata; class Amphibia; order Anura; family Bufonidae; genus Rhinella; species Rhinella marina. The sequence continues at coordinate 41,081 of ONZH01014993.1, read as the reverse complement.
ACCAGAAGATGTGCTATAGCTATATTGACTGTTGCATGGTAATTCTATTGACTGTTTGCACACTGTGGCAACCGGAATTACTTGAGAAGTATCCATTATTGCAGGATGTAAACCCCCCCAAGTTTACATCTGTTTCTCATACTGTTGTCCCCTCTGAACCAAATGATAACCGCATATTGATTGAGAAATTCCTGGAGAGCAGACTGTACTCACCTGTAACCAAGAATGTTCTCTCCTTTCCGTTTTCTTTTACTGTTTGTTAATAGATGAAATTCTAATTTGACTCATGTTCAAGTTTCTACATTGTTCTAGGAGTCTGAGGTTTCATCATAATTATTACCACATCTGAGGTTACATAATTATAAAGTTTACAAGGAAGCTGGGTCCTCCTCATGTTACAATGCTAACTCAGTGCCCTGCTATTGCATTTCACTGTCTCTGCCTAGAAAACTGGGACTTGACATCAGAGTACCTGCACACGGGTGCAAGTCAACCTGCAGAAGATCCGCACGTGATGTTAAAGCTCAATAAGTCACAATTTTTTTTTTTCAGAGAATTTGCATCAGCCAAAACTTTTGACTTTTTAATGCCACAAAAGTGCCAGAAATGCTGAACTTATTTCCCTCATAGTCTGTTTTGGCATGTTTACTGTTTTTGCCGTTTTTTTTTTTTTTTTTTATGCTGCCAGATATTGTGCATTATATAATGCTCTACAGACAAAACATGCATTTTTATAATTTTTTCTTACAAAATGCAACATGATCTAGGTATGACGTCTTTATATGTAATTTTTTTCTTCAGGCATCTCTATAGGGGAGGAAAAACGTCAGAAAAAATGTTTATTTCAAATGTTTGAATAAAAAATGGCTAAAAAAGAAAAAAAAAGGTAAAAAAAAACCACATGTTAAGTTACTACATCAAAAAAAACGTGTGGCAATCATTGTAAAAATGAATGTTGTGTTCAGTACGCAGATTTTACTGGGATTTTTTATTGCTGCAATCTTTTTTGTTGTAACTGCCTGAAATCTGCAATGGCAAAATCTGTATCAAATCGCATGGATTTTGCTGTGAATTTGCTTAAAGGCTGTGGAGTCGCTGGAGATTTTACTCTCTGCAATGCAAAGGGTAAATCTGTGGCAAATATCTGCAACCTAATATTATTTATAGATTTATAACCCACAACGCAGGTCAAGTTATGTGTGGATTCCGGGGCGGACCATCTCTGCAGAGTGTAGATGGCATTCTTTTTAAATTTAATCTACTTTACCGCCACTGTAAAGTGTATATGACATGCAGTCAGGGGCATAGCTATAGGGGAAGCAGGGAAAGCCGCTGCTTTTTGGCCCAAAATCAGAAGGGACCCACCGAGGAGGAGGACTACGAGATTTTATTGTCAGGGCCCCCTCAACAATATTATAAAATGACATACATACCTCTCAACCATCCTAAATCCGGCTAGACAGTCCCGGATTACAGTGGCTGTCCCAGTACGGGGGAGGTATGTCCCGCTTTCTGGCAGCTGTCCCTGCGTCTATAGGAAGGTCTGTGTGGGGGGCGGGGCCCGCCGGTAGTCAGCCTCAGCTCCGCCTCCTTTACAGACTAGAGCAGCCAATGTCCTGCTGCTGCTGCTAGGAAGAAGGTAAATATGTGGTATTTATTTTTTTTACTTTCTGTGAGGGGTACAATGTGGGTATATTACTGGAGGGCACAATGTGGGTGTGTTACTGGGGGGCACAATGTGGGCATATTACTGGGGGCACAATGTGGGCATATTTCTGGAGGCACAATGTGGGCATATCACTGGGGGCACAATATGGGCATATTACTGGGGGCACAGCTGGGCATAATTCTGTGAAGGAGGCACAATGTGGGCATAACTGGGGAATATTTACTATGTGTGGCATTAAAGGGACTGGGTGGGTTAGGTGTATAGTTATGTTTTGGGCGGATATAGAAGCGCGGCCTACTGTGGAAAAAAATTGTTACAGCGTGTTTTGTGCACCGCACAGTGTGTCCTTCTTTGTTTACAAAGTTGGGAGGTATGGAGAAACACTGTAGTAAATGGACGGAGCAGCTGCCAGGCCTTATCTGAGAAAGCAATTTTGACTGGCCACAGGAGTGGGGGATGCACCGGAGGAGGAGGAGGTTGAGTGTGGGAGGGGGGGGTTGTTCAAAAGTTTGTTGTGGGGCCCAGTTATTACTAGTTAGAGGCCACATGTGGAAGTACCCCCAAAAAAGGGGGAGGATGCTAGGGCACGGGAAAAAGCACCGAGAAGCTTTGCACTCTCTGCAACTGCCACACCCTCTGCACTTGGATTGACAGCTGGTCCTGTCAATCAAAGTGCAGAGGGTGCGGCATTTGCAGAGAGAGCAGCGCTTCTAGGTGTAATGGCAACTGCCCTGTTGCTCCTAGAGGTTCATTTGCATATATTAAAACTTTATTTTTCTCAGCAATGCGGGCACATATGAACATGGGATGCCTTCAGCTGCCAAGAGCACATGTAACAAGTAAGCCAGTTTCATAGGTACAAATCTGCTGACAGATGCCCTTTAAGTCTATTATGTACATCCAATTACAAAAAATTTTCAAAACATTTACACTTGTTATATGTAAAGGGGCAATTGTCCAGAATTGATGACGTCAGTAGCACTGGCCAATCTGAGAGAGCAGGGGTGAGCGTCCTAGATTACTGAAGCACATTGTGCATACAATAGCCTGAGAAGCTGGCGGACATTGTAGGTGAATGCAGAGTGGTCTGGGAACTGGCAGATCTGCAGCAGGAGGAGTAAATAAGAGTAAGTATCTTATCTATACCAGCGATGCCCAACCTGCGGCTCTCCAGCTGTTGCAAAATTACAATTCCCAGCATGCCCGGACAGTCTACAGCTATCAGCCTACAGCAGGGCATGGTGGGAGTTGTAGTTTTACAACACCTGGAGGGCCACAAGTTCAGCATCCCTGATCTATACATTCCCCAAGTTATGTTAAATGTTTTATGGAGGACCAGAGGGTCACTATAATTATAAAACCTATCATAGAAGATCTATACATAAGGAAATGTAACACAGAAAGACGTACTAATGAGGATAAACCCTTTAAAATAGGGACAGTCCCTGTGATTTTGAGAAATTTGATCACTTCATGTTAAAATTGTTTTGCATAGATGTGTTCCTAAAAGTAAAGGTATCAAAACAAGGAACTGTCTTAGGTTAGAAGGGTCACAACCTTCACTTGTTGCCTAGAACGAAAATTATTTTGGACAACCTTAACCCCTTAATGACTGCTACCTTTTTATGGTGGCCATTAAAGGACCTTATTCTACAGTACTTTTTTCTCTAGAATAAAGGTGCTCATACGCTTTAGATGGAGGTCGATTGATGGTTGAAAAACTGCTGAATAAACAATAGTTTGGTGAATGATCGCTGATGCAGCCATACACATCTCAGTCTATATTGGCCATTACAGTTGTTTAAAGTGGTAATACGTATTTAATGACACCTAGCAATGGATGAATGATCTTTCACTATGTACAATCAAGTACTAGTGACTATCAGACAAACTCTAAACACAGTGAAATGTTTTTTCCAGAACTAAACACAGTTGACTTTTTTCCAATAACAACCTGCCATCAGTCGACTGAAATGGCTTATTATTGCTGGATCCAGAGAGCAACTGCAGGTTGTTCCCTGCCAGAACAACCCCTCAGAGCTCTGAAATGCTAGTGTGAAACTAGCCTAAAAAAGTAAGTCTATTTAAAAAATTGCCGCCCTTAAAGGGAGTCTGTCACCTCATTTTCACCTATATAACTAACAGCACTGCCCAACAGAAGATTGCATACACATCACAGACATACCTTTATGCACTTTGTGTCTTTATTCCATATCCAGGAAAAGCACTTTTATTCTGCAGGAAAACAGCTCTCAAGTGCCCAGCTCTGCTGCTGCAAGTGCCCAAAGCAAACCAGACTGAAGAGGGGAGGGCTGCTTTAGCTGCTCACATCTTGGGATTGGTAGCAGATAGAAAAATGGTTATTTGAAAGCTGATATTCCAAGCTTTCAAATGATACTAAAATCATAGCATTATATCCACTATATCATAAGATATAGCTGTTAGAAATCGAGTTGGTAGAGAAAGCTGTTTTCAGTTTCATGTTCATCTGGGCACTTGGGAGCTGTTTTCCAGCAGAATAAATACAGACACACAGTGCACACAGGTATGTCTGGGATGTGTCTGCAATCTTCTGTGGGGTACTGCTGTTAGTTATATAGGTGAAAATGAGGTGACAGACTCCCTTTAACTTATATAGCCACAATTAACTTTGTATTTTTTTTTATTATAATGTATGTAGTGTTAAGCAGTGAAAGTGTCACTGCGCTTACAACAAACATTACATTAACAATAGTACAGTCTGTATACATTTGGAATAACACTATTTGTGACCATTATATCACATATCATTTTTTAGAAGGTTTTCTCTGTGCTGAACATCTGGTTTACAGTTCTCTCAGTCATGGTGGGTGGAGGCTGGCTGCCATCCACTACACACAGAAAGTAGAGGACAATGTCCTTCCTAACCTTCTCTTACTCACTCAGAAGCAGCCCCAGGATAATGGAGGATATTATAGAGAAGTACTGACCTATATGCTTATGAATGAAGCACTTGTGCTGAACTATAACCTTCATATGGAGCTGTGCAGTCTTTGTCTCCTCGGCTCCTGCTCAATCCTCCCCCTTCCCTCGCCATAGTCTTGCATTGACATATGTAATATGATCCTCCTGCAGCGATGATGGGAATAAGGCATTTTACAAAGTGAAAAGAAATAAGCAGAGGAAGAGGGGGTGCTGTTAATTAATAAACTCTTTTGTAGGTGAAATAAATGTGCAAGCCTTGCAATGACCACATTTATGGGATCCCATAGTATTGTGTACCCAAATGGCTATGTACAAATAGGTGACCTAGATTTAGTCTCCTACAATATAATATTGGTATGATCATTCAACACTTCCTTCAGATCTATATCCTCAGAAAGTGTGTCTGCAAATGTATTGTGTATTTTTTAATATATTTCATATGAAAAAGAAAACAAAATCTAAACAAAATAACCAAACAATACCATAAACAAATACGGAAGTGGAACTGTTTAAACTCGATGAGCTGTTGGGACCTTGTGATGTCACAGGGTCACGTGACATGCTAAAGTTAAGTGGGTTTGACCCAGCCGCGGGATGTAGCAGAAGGGTAATATCTATATCCCATGCGCTGTGGTTATAAAGATGTGGTTATATATATGTGGTTATAAATCTTGCCTTGATATTTATCATATTAAATAGTTCATCATATTAAATACTTGATGGTGAATTCACTAAAAGAGTTCAAGAGGGGCCAGGGAGTTATTCTGATTGCCTGATTGGAGTCAGGAAGGAATTTTTTCCCCTAAAGTGGGGATAATTGGCTTCTACCTCACATGGGTTTTTTGCCTTCCACTGGATGAACTTATGTGAATGGAAAAATAAAAAAAGTTATGGCCCCAGAAAAACAGGGAGTGAAAAATGAAAACACAAAAACGAAAAACGCTCTGGGGGTGAAGAGGTTTAAAGGGATTATCCAGTAATTTATTTTGATGACCTCAGGGTAGGTCATCAATATCAGACCGGCGGGGGTCCAACACCCTGGAACCTGCTGATCATCTGTTAGAAGAGGCCAGCACTCTGCGATTGCCGCAGCCTCTTCCTAGGTCATGTGATGTCATCGTACATCAGTCACAAGGCCTAGTTGCAGCTCAGCTACATTGAAAATTAAATGGGGAATTAAACTAAATTTCCTCTAAAGAGCAATAACAGTTTCCTGGGAAAAGGCCTCCGCCTTGGCAAAGGACATTCACATACCATGTATTTCTTTAATTAATATACCCCTAAAATAAGATTTTAGAGCATTCCACACACAACGTGCTTCTACAACACAGAAGAGGATTCTTTACGGTAAGAGCAGTGAGACTATGGAACTCTCTGCCTGAGGAGGTTTTGATGGTAAATTCACTAAAAGAGTTCAAGAGGGGCTTGGGTGTATTTCTGGAGGGTAACAATATTACAGGTTATAGTTACTAGAGAGGGGTCGTTGATCCAGGGAGTTATTCTGATTGCCTGATTGGAGCCGGGAAGGAATTTTTTCCCCTAAAGTGAGGAAAATTGGCTTCTACCTCATAGGGGTTTTTTGCCTTCCTCTGGATCAACTTGTAGGATAACAGGCCGAACTGGATGGACAGATGTCTTTTTTCGGCCTTATAAATATATGTTACTATGTTACAATAACGTTATGGTGCTCATTGAAGGATAACCAATACAGATTAGGATGTAATATTCTCCTGTTATTTTTTCTTTTCTGCCTCAGAAAATACAGTGATCCCTCAAGATACAATGACCTCAGGATACAATATTTTCAACATGCAGTCGTCATTCCTGACCCATCATAAGATGAAACTAGGCTCAACATACAATGCCTCAGACTCAGATCCAACCAATCAAGGACACTTCTCTGGTAAAATAGCTGGATTAGTTGCTAGTTATCAGCTATTCTTGACTGTTATATGTAAGGGCTTGTTTTCTGCTTATTTTTCTTAAATCTTCCATTTCTTGGATGACATTTCAGGGTTTTGAAACTGATTACTCAACCTACAATGGTTACATATAATGATCCTCCTGGAACCAATTAATATTGTATCTTGAGGGACCACTGCATACCACAACCAGAGAAGACATTTTAGAATTGTATTCAAGAAAGAATCATTAGCTAAAGCCAAGTCAATTCTTGACATAGTATTGTGTCAATGACTAGAACAGGAGAATGCCTTCGTACTCAAATATAGAATCTGCCATATATTATAAAATTCTATCTCTTCAAATAGTTCAAAAAGTGGAGAGGAACCAACTATCATAAGGGGATTGTGACTAGGGGTCTATGCCTGTTCCAGCTTCATATTAATTACACAGTTAAAATTCCCTATGGCTAACATCGGACACAAGTTATTAGATTCCATAAAGTGGACCAGATGAGTCACCACATAAGAAATATAAGGGGTGGTATAAGCAACAGCTAATATACAGATCAGTTCAATTCATAAATAACGCAAAAAGTCAAATCTAACCTTCTTGTCTATTAAACTGTATAATAATTCAAACTCTTTCTTACTGTGTATAAGTACACTTACCCCTGTGAATATTTACAGTGGCATGAATGAAACTCCTGACCAACCCATTTGTTTTAAAACCCAAGATCTATATTTTGTTAGTTTCCAATAAGAAGATAATGAAAGGTACGTGTCTATTAAAGAGAATGTTTCATCAGAAAATGACTCTTTGTTTAAATCACGATTTATGTAACATATTTTTACAGAATTTTGATGATATTTTTAATTTTCCAAGTCAATATCTATAAGTAAACAAAAACCCTAAAGTCCTTTTTGCAGTGACCACTAAGCCTAATAATAGGCAACCTTCTTGGTCTGTACAGATCACTTTACTTCAGTTACCTGCTTATATGTCAATATAATCCTGCCTGTAATGATATCACCTCTGTGTACAGATAAGACAGGATCCTCCAGTCACAATAGGTGATTGTCACAGCTTATCTATTCTTCCCTGCACAGGTCACACAGCATGCATAGAAAACTCTCCCATAGAAGTCAATGAGGTCCCTCCTGACCATTGTGTCTATGGCCCATGGGGCTGCTGTTAATCTATTTTTTAATGCCCGCCCCAAGGGCCGATTCTGGCTGTTCTGCTGCCTGAGGCAAAAATTTAAATGGTGCCCCCTCCCAATAAAAAATAGTATGAAGGCCAAGTAATCATCGAACTCCAAGACTGTCCTGCCAGACAGTGATAAATCTCAGAGTACAGATACTAGTAGATGTTACCTGCAGGCCTATGTAACAGCACACATAACACAGTGATGGCTGAGTACAGAAAATGTAGTAGTGTTACCTGCAGTCCTATGTAAAAACACAGATAACACTAGTGCTGATAATGTGGTAGTGTTACCTGCAGTCCTATGTAAAACCACAGATAACGCTAGTGTAGATCATGTTACTTACGTCCTTAGTGTGTCTCCCGCTGCCTCTTCTTCCTTCTTCTTGCCCCACACAGAACGTCCTGATGCAGCTGCGTCATGACATAAGAACACTGTGGGCATGGTGATGGTGACAGATACACAGAGGGACAGACACACAGAGGGACAGACACATCTGTGCCCCTTTCACAGTGGAAATACCCTCTTTGTGCCTCCTCACAGTAGTTATGCCTTCTCTGTGCCCCCTCCAGAATAGTAATGCACTCTGTGGCCCCTTCACAGTAGTAATGCCCATTGTGCCCCCTTCACAGTAGTAATGCCCACTCTGTGCCCCAATAAAAGTTATGCCCTTGGTGGCCCCTTTCTAGTAGTAATGCCCTCTGTGCCCCCTGTGTAGTAGTAGTAATGCCCTCTGTGTCACCTTTCTAGTAGTAATGCCCACTGTGCCGCCCTTATAGTAGTAATGCCCACTGTGTGCACTTTTCAGTAATAATGCTCTCTGTGCCCCCTTATGGAAGTAATGCCCACTGTGTCCCCTTTGTAGTAGTAATGCCCACTGTGCCCCCTTTGCAGTATTAATGCCCTCTTCTCTGTGCCCCCTTTGTAGTAGAAATGTCAACTGTGCCCTCTCTGTGTTAAAAAACAAAACAAATCACAGTACCTACTCACCTTGTCCCGTTCCTGAAGTCCTCTCTCCCTTGGTTCTGCAGGACTTTGGTGGGCGGAGCTTACGCAGATTCTGGGGCTGCAGGCTCTGCCCATATATGCCGGAGGCACAATGGTGGAGCAGGAAGAAATCTCCCTGCTTCACCATTCTGTGCACCGCTGCCCTGAAGAAGGGGAGGAGCGCAGGAAGCTGAGCGGTGACTGACAGGACATCAGCTCCCTGAGCTCTGGAAAGGGTGGGGGGCTGCGGGCTGAATGCACAACTTAAAGGGAACAAGGGCGGCATCCAGCAACAGTGTTTAACTCAAAAATACAGAAAACTGCCGCCTGAGACGAGATTCTCCCGCCCTCATAATCATGTTCAGCATAGAATTAAAAATCTGCAATCAGAATACAAAAACACATTAGAAAAAAGGAGATGTCCTACTATCAGATTTTAACTGGAAGATAACATTTTTGGTCATACATTTGCTATCACATATCTGGTGGTAGATCTAATGAACCTAACTCTTTCAATGTCTGAGGGTTGTCAATAGTATTTTAGAAATATCCTATGAGATACCTATCTGGTTGGTTTAAGAATAGAGCCCACCGGTAAGAGTGAGCTTTAACTATATCTGTTTTTATTCCTTCACTATTCATAGCTAACAGAATCCTAGCACATCATATGAGTTGTCACAAAGTAATGAAGAGACTTGTTATATTATCTCTTAACAGTGCTATCTTATCCAAATATTCTTGAAAAACTGACAAATAGAGAGGAGCAAAGATATGAAAAATTTGATTTAGTTGCTTCACTGAATTTCACAAAGAAATTTGATTTGTTGCAAATTACTTTGTCACGAAGCACGATTCTTTGTATGTATTGGGCGCAATGATGGGGAGCAGTGATTGCTCCGCCCACATCATTGAACCCCTCTGATGCTTTCGTTCATTGATGATCGCTGCATCTGAGGCTACCATTTAAGACTTTCAGGGGTTATACAGGGTAAAAAAAATAAAATAAATGAATAAATAAATACTCACCTTATCCATTTGCTCACGTAGAGACCATTGTGGACATCTCGATTTAAGACACTGCGCAAAATCTCATGCGGTGATGTGATTACGTCATCAGGCGAGCCAGGCATACGTCACCCTGTGCGAGATTCTGCACAGTATCTTCAATCAAGATGGCCATGACTGCCTCTTTGCTCTCAAATGGATGAGGTGAGCATGCATTTTTTTTTTTTTTTTTTACCGCCATTTCAAGGAAAATTAATGTATTCATTACTACGAAGCACAAGGAATTTCGGTTTTGTGGCAAATCAAATTTTTCCTGATATTTGGATCAAAGTCAATTTGTTTAAAGTCAATTCTATATATAAAATGTAGGGATATACTAGGTAAAGAGATGATGTGTAAGAGTAAGGCTGCATGGGACAAGGATATAGGCCCCCTAACGGGAGATCAATGGAAGAGTTTTTGGTTAGCGAGCAGATATTTGAGAACTCCCTCGCAGAGAGTTACCCAATTTATGATCTTGCACCGTTTATATGTGACTCCAAGTTGGCTTCATAAATTCTCAACTAATACCCCAGATATATGCCCGAGATGTGGGAATAGCAAAGCGGATATTATTCATATGTGGTGGCGCTGCCATAAGATACAACCATTTTGGCTGGCCCTTATCCAAATGATTGGAGATATTTTTTGTTTTACACCAACCTTAACGTTCGTTAGTTGTGTTTTGGGGGAAATCTCGGATAATTTTTATCAAAGGATATGAAGATTATGGTATATAAATCTTTTTTTATGGCTCGGTTATTAATTTCTAGGAAATGGATGGGAGCTGCTGTCCCCACTGTGAAGGAATGGATAAATATGATGGACTCAGATAGAGCTATTGAGAAAGTGGGTCTTATTAAGCAAAATAAGGTGCAGATTTATAATAGGTTATGGAGTAAGTGGGAGATATTTATTGATAAATGTATCAAGTAGGGTAGTCAAGTAGTGTTGGTATTAAGTAGGAAGTTATATATATATTTTTTTTTTTATTTATTCATTTATTTATTTTTATTTATTATTATTATTTTATATTTTTCTCATCTTTAGGGTTGGTGATAGGATGAGAAGTAATTTATAAAATTGCATGCGTGGATTTTTTATGCTGATTTTAATGTCAATTTGGAATAAAGATTATTAAAAAAAAAATCAATTTGTTTGACTTCGATTCGCTCAACACTAGTTGTAAAGTCTGGAATTATAATGTTAAATTATAATGTGAAAAGATGACTAACACTGCTGTCCATAAGAGTTGTGGCAATTGTCATAGGTCTATTGGGCCTTGAAAGTATTCCAGAGTGGTGCCCAATGGAAGTTTTTTCTCTATCCTTCATTTGTGAGTTTACGGGTAACAGCCTGGATGGCCATACTGGGTACACAAGGACTAAATGTTCTATTTGTACTTTCTGAATTTTATGAAGCAGGATTGGGGGAGGGAATGTGCACAGGGCTACTAGTTCCGACCATGGGAAGGATAACGCGTCTATCTTCCATGCTCTTGGAGTCTATCTTCCATGCTCTCGCTGTCGGGTGGCGCGGGGTGCGCACAGTTATTTCAATAAACCCTTACCCTACCATGGCCGCCAGTCCCCATGCCCCATGCAGCTCTCCGGCGCTTCCTCCTGGGCTGGCTGTGTGATACCGCGAGACCCGGAGCTGGGTCACAAGTCTCGCGGGATCACACTGCTTCAGGAGTAGAAGGCGCGCGCTGAAGTCCGGAGAGAACAGGTAAGTATTTTTTTGTGTGTGTTTGTGGCTGTGCACATCTGGGGGGGGGGCACCTGTCAGGCTGGCAAATGGGACAGGTCTTATGGGGGAAAAGCGGGCTGATCTGAGGTCTCATGGGGGCTGGGGCACAAAAGGCTGGTGTGATCTCTGATGGGGCACAATGTTCTGATCTGAGGTCTGATGGGGCACAACAGGCTGATGGGGCACAATGGGCTGATCTGAGGTCTGATGGGGGCACAAAAGGCTGATCTGAGGTCTGATGGGGGCTGGGGCACAAAAGGCTGATGGGGGCACAATGGGCTGATCTGAGGTCTGATGGTGGCACAGTGGGCTGATCTGAGGTCTGATGGGGCACAGTGGGCTGATCTGAGGTCTGATGGGGGCACAGTGGGCTGATCTGAGGTCTGATGGGGGCACAAAAGGCTGATGTGAGGACTGATGGGGGCACAATGGGCTGATGTGAGGTCTGATTGGGGTACAGCGGGCTGATCTGAGGTCTGTTGGGGGCACATTCTAATGATCTAAGGTCTGATGGGGCACATTCTGCTGATCTGAGGTCTGATGGGGGCACATTATGCTGATCTGAGGTCTGATTGAGGCACAATATGCTGATCTGAGGTCTGATGTGGGCACAGTGGGCTGATCGGAGGTCTGGTGGGTGCATAGTTGGTATGTGGTATGTTTATGATGACTCCTTTAGTTGCATTAAGTTTGCTGGCAAGCTCTATATACGGTACATTGCTGCGATAGTTATGTAGAAATATAGTAAATACATGCAGGCACAATAGCCTCCATTGTCAGCCTATAGGGCCGACCCCTGTGATTGGACGACTAAAGTGCATAGGGCCAGATTTTGCTGGGGGGTGGTGGCGCGGCTGAAATTTGGGGTTGGGGGCGTGGGGGAATGGGTCGCGTTGGGGGGGGGCGTCATCACAGAGAGTGCCTAGAGCAGCATGAACCCTAAATATGGCCCTGGAAATGTAATGTATTAAAACCAGGGAACCGAGTTTCTCTGCTCTGAATTCCTAAACATTTATGTTCAATGTCTTTCCTGTACGAGACGAAGTGCCTCTTACAGCTGCATTTTATGAGCAAGCTCCTCATACAAGCAGAGACGCGTCTCATGTTTTTGTGATGTCTGGTGGAGTGTAACAAATTGGGAATAGAACCATCACTCTTATCTGAAGAATTATCTCTAAGGATGGTATTACACTGCCTGATTACACAGGCCAACTGGTTGATTGTAGGCTTTCCAACTTCTGGCAAGTGGTGACATCCCCATCACCCAATCAGCCTCACTTCCAGAGCTTGCCACCAGCAAGGGCAGCTCCGTGATCACGATTTAAGCATGGGCAGTAGGAGGCGGCAACGTACTCTATCCATCTACAGAAGGAGGGTTAGTCAAATATTTTTGTCAGCTGTGTAGCAGAGCTGTTTTTGTCAGGTGTTTACGCAGCAGTGCTGTGTGTGCAAGTTACTGACTTGAGCCCTCCACTTCATTAAACCACCAAGGAAGCTTTAATAAGTAGAAAATATTTTTTCTAATTTTCTGTTGTCTAAACCTGTGGGGCGTCTTATAGTCAGATGGTAAATGAAGGACTGGTTGGCACTCCAGGTAAGTAAGGTGGTGCTCCAGTCACCACTCTACCCGCTCCATTCTCTGTGTAGGTGCGGGTCCCAGAGGTGGGACTCGCATCTATCAGACAATGGGGGCATATTCTCATTGTCTGTCATGGGAATACCCCTTTAAGTAAACTTTTGCTAAAACCCAATCCACAAATATAAGTGGCAGTTAATCCAACAATGTCCAGAGATATTTAGCCAACTAGACAGTAGGCTCACCCTATATAAAGAGAGATGTTAAACCAATTCAAGAATCAATACTAGTTAATATACTGGGGAGTAGAACAGAACTGGGAAAGGAAATGAATTAGAACACTATACTTCAATAGGGGTATGTAGTCCCCGAAAGGCACACAGCCTTTCAGTAATAGACCCACAAAAATGATTATATCTTTACCCACACCTATTTAAGTTAGATCCTTATAGTGAAGGTCCGAAAAACAATAGTGTGCCTACTGTACTTACTGATGAAATCACCTGTCATATAACACTGCGGAACTGCTGAACACCGGGGTAGTGGTTACTTGCAACACTTTTGAGATATTTGACGTGCATTAACAGTAATATTTCCCCAATTGCATTGTAACCCAGTGTGGCTGATTTCACAACCACGCTGTCATGCATTAACACACGGGCATAAGACGAATTAAAATTGTAATATGCAGGGTTAGCAACCCCTCGACATGTTTGACGCTTGCACGGCGTCATCTGGGGAACTGGACATAAAGCATTGGCACATGTGCTGTTAACATGCTCCTATTTAAGGACTCTGTCCCATTTGTCAGATGATGCCGTGCAAGACTTGTGAGTAAGAATGAGACAGGGGGTGTGTCTCAGACTACATCGGACTCCCTGTAGACATTGTAGCAAAACTGTAGTCATGGATGATAGCTCTGCCCTAAAAGAAGTGAGCTAAAAACCAGCAAACAGGAGGATATGAGGAAACAAACAGCAGGTATTCATCCCGTTTAATGACAAATTTGACCGTTACTTTATAATTTATATATATAATTAGGTTAATGACACGAGAATGATATAGACAGCTACAGGCCACGGTGGAATTTCTGTAGGGTTGCAGTTTTCTGGAAAGCAGCAATGTCATGCTATCTAAATTCTTACTAAACTGCCTGTGTGTCATTACATTTTCATGATAATAACATTTGTAGATTTGTGAGTCTACTTAATTTTACACAATCTAAATATCACTAGTGTGACCTTCTCTGTCTTCCTCTTTCAAAAACTTAGAGGGGTAATGACTTCCTTATTATGGTTTAGCTAATTTTAAAAGTAGGATGGTAATCATAACGACAAGCGTGTATCAAGGCTTCATTCAGACTGCCGAAAAACGTAATCATTAAAAATGCAGCATACATAAAGCTATTGATGTCTCAATGTAATTACACTTTTAAAGAGCATCCATTGGCAGGATCAACCCTATTAAACAAGACATAATGCTGACTACAAGCATACCTGCAATAAATAATAAATGCGTTACATAACAAATACAATAAATAAATGTAAATCCATTGTGCCGTTCTGTAGAAAATTGCGTTTTTATTTTTATGCAAACGAGGCCTTCACTACATCAAAGGGTAGGCCCTAGGACAGGGCTGGTGGCAACTGTGTAGCATGGGTATTTATTTACTTAGTTATTTATAGTATGCACCTATATAGCGCTACTATATTCCGCAGCGCTTTACAGACATTAGCATCAGGCTGTCTCCAATGAGGCTCACAATCTAAGGTCCCTATCGGTCTTTTCATTACTTTATGCTTTAGTGCAGTGTTCTTCAACTCCAGTCCTCAGGGCCCACCTGCCGGTCATGTTTTCAGGGTTTTCTTAGTATTGAGCAGGTGATATAATTAGTGTCCATACATCAGGACCTACCACAGGTATTCATTCTGTGGGATACTCTCAAATCACCACCTGCAGGTAGGTTCTGAGGACTGGAGTTGAAGAACACCGCTTTAGTGGACTGGGCGATTTTATTGTGAGTGTGCAACCACATATTACGTATATATTATACTAGATAGTTTTAACACATGCATGATGCAGTAATGTACTGATCCTCACTGCCCTTCAAGCTACAGCCTATTGTATATATGGAAGAATCTCCTCTTATGATAACCAAGCATTAGGCTGCATATATATTACGTTACTGTCATTGCCCTCATGTATGTCCCACCCTTGTCATAATATATAACTATGTTATTGTGCATACGACTCAAGAAGATGGTGCTGAATACCTGAAAATAATGCAGTCACCAAATAATGGTCACATATTAGTTCTACGCAGTGAAACGTCATTACAGTGAATATAGTAATTTATAGTTGACATTGTCCTTTGGTTGTTCTATTTTCTTCTCTTTCTGGGCCCAGACCTCCATAAAGTCTTTTGCTAGCACACAAACTCTCTATCCTGCTGCGACCCCCAATGCTCCTCTCAGTGCCCACACAAGATAATAATGCCCCTTTTGTGCTCAACACAAATCGTGTGTACCCCAGAAAGTGTCAGCACATAGTAATAATTCCCCCTTAGCGTCTCCATACTGTAATAATAGCCGCATAGTAATACTGCCTTTATTTGTCACAATACAGTAATTGTCCCCCCTTTGTGTTATAGTGCCCCCACATGATAAACATGCCCTAAAAATCATGTTGAGGTAGGCGGCATGATGACATCTAGTGTTGAGCGAATTGAGCTTCAGATCATAAATCCGAAGTCAATTTGTTCAAACACTTTGTGTTCGGTGAATGAATTTGGTATTTATTTCTACATCTATAAAAACATTTAAAATAGGAAATCCAAAGTCGGGTTTGGTACCGAGGTACCAGCCAGTACCAAACCCAAAATTCAGATTATGAATTTTAATAGTTTTTAAAGATGTAGCACTGAATACTGAATTCATTCACCGCGCCACATCAAGTGAAATGAATTTCTATGATCCGAAGCTCGATTCACTCAAGCCTGATGACATCCCTGTATTGTACCGGTCTGCATGAAGCTCTGACATCCCATAGACTGCATGCCGATTCACTGCACCCAGTGGATGTGGATACTGATGAATGTGGTGGTCACTCCCCGGTAACCGGGCCAAAGAGCTGGGACAGGTGCCCTGGATTTCCGGAGTTAAAAATGAAATGCAAAAAAACCCTATTCTTGCAGAATATGAATGCTTATTCTAATGACGTTTACCTACATTAGCTACCCCTCTGCCCATTCTATGACTCCAGCATAGTAGGAGCGAGAGTAGATTTATTTAGCATGCAGTAACAGAGAGCAATAGAAAGATAAGATTTATGTTTGCGGAAGATTATTGAAGTGATGTAAGCTACTTCCTCCTAGGGCCAGCTCATCGAGAATGATATAATATCATGTCATATTTGCAGTACTGTTCTCATTTGCATTACGGATTATACACTACTCACAAAAAGTTAGGGATATTTGTCTTTCGGGTGAAATTTATGGAAAACTTAAAACGTTCACGCTACAGTGATATTAAGTCATGAAATGATGGCATTTAAGTAGAAGCAACAATGGTGATTTCCTCATCTCAAACAATTTATTGAAACAAAAGCCAACACCAGTGGTGGGTATACCCCCACAAAACATTTCAATGTCTCAATAACTTGTCATGTGGCCTTGAGCATCAATTACAGCTTGACAATGACATCTCATGCTGTTCACAAGTTGACTTATTGTCTGCTGAGACATGACATCCCACTCTCTTTGAAGGGTGGCCCTCAGGTCATTGAGGTTCTGGGGTACAGAGTTACGAGCCTCTACTTGGCGACTCAGCTGATCCCATAGGTTTTCAATGGGATTCAGGTCGTGCGAAAGTGCAAGCCACTCCATTTGAGGTACTCTAGTCTCCAGTAGCCTAAAGGCCCTTTTAGACGGGCCGATAAAGTCTCCCTGAACGAGCGCCGATCAGCGACATCGGCGCTCGTTCAGGGAGCCTTTACACGGCCCGATGAATCGAGCGCCGGGCCGCACGAGTGATCGCTGTATCGCTCGTGCGGCCTGGAAGCTCCATGCTGTCAGGCGCACATCGCCTGTTTACACAGGGCGATGTGCGCCCGACAGATCGGATCTTTTGGTTTTTACAAAAGATCCAATCAGCCGACGAACGAGCGTTTTGCTCGTTCGTCGGCTGATTAGGGCCACTTTTACACGGGCCGATTATCGGCACTAGCGTTCCTAGGAACGAATTTTCGGCCGATAATCGGCCCGTGTAAAAGGACCTTTACAATGCGACCTCAATCAGCTGGCACATTGTCATCCATGAAGATGAAATTAGGCCTGTATTGTTCATGCAGAGGCACACTGACTGGATTAATGATGTTATTCAAGTAGTATGGGCTTTTCACTGTACCATTCAGTAAGTGTAGGGCATAGCACTCTCCTTGATGTCTCCAACATTGTTGGCAGCCATTTCTGTTCAGCGTGAATTGAATTTCATTAGTGAAAAGCACTGAGGCCCACTGGTCCCTCGTCCAGCGTAGATGCTCCCTGGCCCATGCAAGACAATGATGCCTGTGGTCAGGTACCTTTGCAGGCCGTCTAGCATGCAGACCAGTGTTGGACTGGGTGCCTAGGGCCCAACAGTAAAATTTATTTTGGGGGCCCACCATATGGATACATTCAAATATTACCTGCTCACACAGCAGCAAGATGCTACCAGATGATTGAATATGGAGGTCCCTGCAGAAACTTTGAGAAGGTAGGTCCTGGGGAGAAGAGGACACTGGTAGTTTTCCTCTATACCTAGAAGTCATCTCAGCTATGATCGTGTCTATAATAATAAACTGGGGAGTTTCTTTAATAATCTATCACGTTTTCTATATGAACATAAGCTGGTTGAGGTGCTGTACACTGAATGTATGTATTTAGTGCAGTAAGTCTACTGTGTTATGTGCCTCAGGGGCTCACTGGGGGATTCACCTGTACCCCTGTGGGCCAGTCCGAGCCTGACACAGACCATGCTGATGTAAACGGTTTCGAATGGTCTGACCTGACACTAGGGTGCCTCTCTCCTCTGTTAAATGTGCCTGGAGTTGTCTGGCATTCATCATCCGATTCCGCAGGGCATTGTTCACAATGAAGCAATCAGTGTGGGATGTGGCCAAAGGATGTCCACTTCTATGCCTTTCTTTGACTCTTCCAGTCTCTCTGTTGCACTATTGCAGCCTGCTGAGGACACTCTGTGACACTAAGCTCAGTGGCCACTTCCATCTGAGAACGTCCTGCTTGATGCCTCACAGTGGAGCGGTACTGTTGATCAATTGTTAGGTGACTGTTTAAATACCAATTCTAATTGAACCAGGAAATTTATTGGGCAATTGATGTATCAAACACCTGTTGTGAATTTTGCCATTAAGCTTCTTCTTAGAGAACAGAAAAATAACTGAAACATTGAACAGTTGGACATGTACATTCAAAACTTTAGAGAAGGCCACATTAATTTCACCTCTAAGGGGCCATTCAGACGGCCGTAGTATTGCGGATCCGGAACACACGGCCAGGCGCCCCGTTCAAAATGCCTATTCTTGTCCGCTGTTGTGGATAAGAATAGGACATGTTCTATAATTTCTTGCAGAGTGTATATAATGTGCATTCATATGTATAATGCATATCTTGCGGCTCGGCAAGATTGCGTGCCAGCCATTGAAGTGAACGGGCCTGCATTAGCTAGTGATGGTCTATCCTGAAAAAATGCCATCACATAGTAAAGGGACTGGACACCCCTTTAATGTTCATATGTATATTATGTCCATATAATGTGTTTGCACGTGTAATATATATATATATATATATATATATATACATATATAATGTGCATTCATATGTATAATGCATACCTCCGCAACTATTCCGGTTCCATGTCCTAATTTGCCCCCTATCACAATAAAGCAGTCTTCTTATCAAAGACAGCAGCATCCAGAGTGCACATTACTTCACAGAGAGGGAAGGAGTGGGTGAGGCGACAGTTGAACGCAGGGCCAGACTGTCCATATGGCAATTGTGGCAAATGGCAGACGGGCCACTTACTGGAGTGGCATCACTAGACGTGGCCGTCGCAGATACAACTATATCACTATCCTAAGAATGGTAATATAGTTGAAAAGTGAAGCAGGGCAAGCGGTCTCAAAACAATGCAGGTGGCACAATGACTTAATCATGACCTGCACTGGGATGCAGGCAACTAAGGCTTCAAGTCGGAAGAAGAGCTAGGGTCCACTGAGTAGCTTGAGACCATCCTCAGTGCACTTTATTTATATTATGCACTTATATAGCGCTGACATATTCTGCAGCACTTTACAGACATTAGCATCACTATGTCCCTAATGGGGCTCACAATCTAAAGTCCCTATCAGTATGTCTTTGGAGTGTGGGAGGAAACCGGAGTACAGTACCTGGAGGAAACCCACGCAAACACAGGGAGAACATACAAACTCCACGCAGATGTTGTCCTAGGTTGAATTCGAACCTAGGACCCCAGCGCTGGGGGCACCAGTGCTAACCACTGAGCCACCGTGCTGCCCAGTTTAGACCTTATTAGTGTATTTAGTAAAAGCCTTTTCTGAAATGCCTCAATGGATTGGGGGTAGCAAGGTATGCATCAATTTTACTGAAGCAGCCCTACCAGGCGTCCTGGCTGGTTTGATACTAATTAACCTAGTGATAGATTCCCTTTAACATTATAAACATTTATTACAAATCAGATTTGTAAACTGTAACAGGCAGTGAGGGTGGACCTACTGTACCAACTAACCGGTTTTACTTTGGGCTAGCCTTATGGACATTATACTGGTGGACCCCTGGTTTTCCCTTTAACCCATATGTCTAAGGCAGCATCCATGCCCAGGAGAGCAGACCAGTGACGGGCACAGGCTTCCATTCAATCTACAACAGATATACACCAGAAAACTTGTGTATATCAGTTAATAATTGACCTCCAAAGTGTTTGTGAAAAAAGCAAAGGGCACTGTTGCTGCTTGTACTATTATATGAGCACCGCTATTAGGGCTGGGCAATTATGCCAAAAACTAAAATCTCAATTTTTTTTTTTCCAACCCTATGGATGATTTTCGATTTGAATCTTGATTTTCTAATTCTGTTAATTAAACTGAAAAAAGTACCAAGACACAATTCAATAAATTATTTTCATTATAGAAATAACTTTTAAGCATATATTACCACGATAATTGCACGTAACTTCACAGCCTTTAACCTCTGCAAATATTTTTTAGCAGAAATACAACTTGTAAAACGTATATCAAACAAAACAATGTCCCTCAAAGGGTTTCTGTCATCAGTTTTTAGCCTATAAAACAGGTTGTCATTTGCAATGTGCAAATGACACCTGAAGCCAAATATGTTAATTATATTATCCCTAGTCTCCCTGTTTTTGAGATATTTTAACTTTTATAATATGTAAATTAGCTCCCTAGGAGCAGGGGGGCCGTAACCCTGCTCCTAGAGTCGCCATTTCCCAACCTCTAAACACGCCTCCGGTCCGTTGATTGACAGGGCCAGGCAGCTCGCTCTGTCTGCTGCTGGCCCTGTCCTTGCCAGAAATCCCACGCCTACAGCAGACAGAGCGAGCTGCCTGGCCCTGTCAATCAACGGACCGGAGGCGTGTTTAGAGGTGGGGAAACGGCGACTCTAGGAGCAGGGTTACCGCCCCCCCTGCTCCTAGGGAGCTAATTTACATATTATAAAATTTGCACATTGCAAATGACAACCTATTTTATAGGCTAAAAACTGATGACAGAAACCCTTTAAAAGGGAAACTGTCACTTTCAACATTGTGTTGATCTGCAGGAGGTATGTTATAAAGCAGAAGGATACTTTTGTGGGTGATTATTCTGAATAAGGGCTCATGCACACGAACATTGTTTGGTTCCGCATCCGAGCCGCATTTTTTGTGGTTCGTATGCTGGCACATTCACTTCAATGGGGCCACTAAAGATGCGGGCAGCACTCAGTGTGCTGTCCACATCCGTTGCTCCGTTCCGTGGCCCCACAAAAAAACAAAACAAAAAAAAAAACATGTCCTATTCTTGTCTGTTTTGTAGACAAGAATAGGCATCTCTTTTATGGGTGGCTTGTTCAGTTCCGCAAATTGGGGAATGAACACAGGCAGCATCTGTGTTTTGCAGATCCACAATTTGCAGACTGCAAAACTTGGCATGGTCGTGTGTATGAACCCTAACTTGCATTTTATTTAACTCCCTGGTCATCCAGGGTTTATGAGGAAAGTGGGAGGTCTTACTCAGTGATTGAGTGGGGAGACTTTCAATCACTGAGTAAGATTGCCCACTGGACTCCTAAGCCCTGGATGAGCAGTGATTTGAATAAAATGCAAGTTATGCATGTCACTAATGCGCTCCACTATTGACACAGCAAGAAATGGCTGGAAATGACGATCACACGCCACTCAGCCAATCACCAGCTGCAATGATGACCCACAGTTTTTGGCGGGCCAGTTATCAATAAAGATGGATTTTATTTTTTGCTAAAATCTGGCTTTTCAGCACAGTCAGTTTTGACAATGTGAGTGAGATTGTATACTGTTTACCTAATCACACAGTGACCCTAATCTTAGCATAAGCTTGGACAAGCTGTCCAGACTTACACCACATTTATCACAGGGGCTGAGGCTGGATGATAAATCTGGTGCAGGGATAGACACTTTTCTCTGACTATACACCAACTATTGGTTGGCGTACTTTCAGACAGATTATTACTCCAGAATAGTGGCACAATTTGGCAGAAAATGGCATATTTTATGTCCCACCCCCTTTCTATGAAGCCCCATCACTTTCTGATCTGCTACTCTGTGGTGTAAAAAATTGCTACTTTTTGCTTTGATTTGTAGGTGGCCAGATTCATGAAGTGAGCTCCCTCTTTACACCACCTCTCTTGAGCTCCTCCCAAGAAATTTAAAGGGGTTATCCAAGTTATATTTATTGATGACCTATCCTCAGGATAGGTCATCAATATCAGATCGACGGGGGCCCAACACACGGTACCCCTGCTGATCAGCTCCTATACACTTGTATAGGAGCGAGCCGTCCCATTGAAATGAATGGGGCGGCTTGGGTGTAATTACATCTGCTGACCACTACTAATGTTACGGCGAGCAGGTAAACAATGAACAGGAGGCAGTGCTGGCACGGCGTGTGCCTCCTCTTCAATCAGCTGATCAGCAGGGGTGCCTATCTGATATTGATCAATATCAGATATTCATCAATAAATAAAACTTGGATAACCCCTTTAAGGACAAGTGAATGTTATTCTGTATGGATGGTTTCTCGGGGTGTGGTTCACATGGTGAATACCCTGTTCTCAGGACATGGAGTTCCAATGTATGATAAATAACTTGAAATTGCAAATCAAGTAGCTAATGACCTATCACTCTTTCTGTGAGAGAGGTTCAGGAACTAAACACAAGAGAAAGAATCACAGGGGCAGCATGTCTTTCTCACCTATAGTCCATTGTTAAGCCCTGATGACAGAACTGGTTAAAAAAATCCTTGGTTTGTACAATGTAGCAATTTTGTGAGGCAGAAGCCAGATGGACAGCTGTAGTTAGATGGTCATGGTTTTCAAAGAAGGTGCTAAAGTAGTGTAGAGTAGAGTAAAGTAGCCTAAGTACTTCTTCTTGCTGAAACTGTGCAAAATAGAATGGCCGGGTAAGGTTTAAAGCGACAGAAGCAGTTGTTTGGAGCTTAGACAGTGTTTGTCGCCATGGTGTTCATCTGAATGATTCCAAATTGTTTCCTACAGTTTCTTTCTGGACTTTTTTTGTGACTTTCAGGTGGGACACTTGGTCATCACCATTAAGCCAAACCCAGGGGGTATTTTAGTTGATATAGATAGGGAGTTCAGCTTGGTCCTCATATTGCTAAAAAATAGTCCAAAAAGGAATGGGGTGGGAAAAGGAACCTTAAATTTGCCTAGATGCAACCATAGTTTTAACATCAACTAAGGTAGGGTTAGGCCCATTGTTCCTCAATTGTTCATCCATAGTGAAGGAATCTCTTGCTTTAGTCACTGTATGGCACTTTAAATTATATTCAAGCTGTATGAATTTAACCAGGTGGGGGTTATGTTCTTTCTGCATGCTTGCAAAGGAGGAAAAGGTTTAGATTTATACCTATTTTTTAATTTTAAAATGTTGGAGGGTATGTATTTGACCATTTCCATGGATGATGTCAGTGAAGATAAGTAGGGAAATTACTAAAAAAATAGCTTTATTTTTTATGTCTGCAAAAAAAACAAAAAAACAAAAAAGACACAAACTTCCAAAGAAAGCTTCCTTGTTGCACAACCCAACAACGTCTGTCCGTGCTGCGAATATTACTCACTTCCTACACAAATTACTTTGATTTCAGAAGATGTAACACAAGTAGCATGTCAGCTGGACTGTGTTTTTGTGACTGAATTGGAAATGCCGGGAGAAGTGCAAAGTACAAAACTCTCCACTCCCGAATGGCCACATTGCTGGGGAATGAACTGGGAAATCAACCTATTTCCTTGTTTCTTTACATCACAGGAAGTGACATCACAGTTACACAATTCCTATTTCGCTTTCAGTTTCCTTTGCTGTATGAAGTAATCAATTAGGGAAACACTGGGATCACTCTATGTTATGCCAGCAGCTCGAGGAAAGCAGATGAAATGAGGAACAATATGTAGCTGACAATGAAATTTACACAGCAGGATTGACCTTTGCCTTCTGCATAACCAGAAAATCTCCCAGGCCGATTGTTTGTTGTCTGAGTGCACAGATTGTTTCTGGAGAGAGAGAACAGCTGATGGTAGGATTTTGCGGCAGGTGATGTAATTCCTTTTTTCATCAAGAAAACAACAGGAAACTTCCACGGAAGGATCCATTTGTGCCATAAAAACTGTGAAACATAAAAACTTTTTACGTGCATGCTCTGTAAATCCATCGAGACTAATAGTAATTAACGGGATTGTACAGAATTAGAAAAGCTGTTTCCTCCAAACCAATGCTATACATGTCCACAGATTGTGTGTGGTATGGCGGATGAAGCTCTATTCACTTTAATGGAGCTAAGCTACAGTACTATATACCACCAATGGAGAGGTGGGGTGCTGCTTCAGCTTTTGGCTTAAAGGGGTTGTGCCAAGTTTGCAAATGATTCCCTATCCACAGGATAGAGGATAACTAACTGATTGCTGGGATCTGACCATCAGTGGCTGGGAATGGCACTTACGCGGTGCACAGCCAACAATAGCTGTAATGATGACCCACCTCAGCCACTGATTGGCTTAGTGGCATTCCCATTCATTTCCTTTCTGTGTTAGGCTACTTTCACACTTGCGTTGTTTTCCATCCGGCAGAGGATCTCAATACTGGATAAAAACGCTTCAGTTTAATTCTCATGTATTCTAAATGGGAAGAGATCCCAAACACAAAACCGATGCAAACTGATCTGGGACCGCTGCAAACTGATCTGGGACTGCAAAAACAGATCTAGGACTGCAAAAAAACAGATCTGGGACTGAAAACAATGTAAGTCAATGGTGCCGAATCTGTTTTTTGGGGAGCCTAAAAAATGGATCCATCACCCATTGAATTTCAATGTATTTAGTGACTGATCTGTTTTTTCCATTTTGATTTCACACAACCACATGCTAACGGAATGGATGCATCCTGATGTGCAAAATCAAAATGGATCCATCTCATTCCAGTTTACAGATCGTCTGCAGCATCTCAATACTGGAATTAACAACGTAAGTGTGAATGTAGCCTTAAGAAGTCCTGGGAAACCGCTTTAAATATTAAATACAATGGTTTGGCAATCACAGGGGTTGTCTCACTTCAGTAAATGGCATTTATCATGTAGAAAAAGTTATTACAAGGCACTTACTAATGTATTGTGATTGTCCATATTGCCTCCTTTGCTGGCTGGATTCATTTTTCCATCACATTATACACTGCTTGTATCCGGGGGTTATGACCACCCTGCAATCTAGTAGTGGTGGTCAGGCTTGCAAACTATAGGAAAAGGTGCCGGCTACTCTTGGGACCTGGACCTTGGGAGCGCAAAAAGGCATTCATGCTCAGCATCTCCCGTCCTGGCCACCTCGAATCTGCGCTGCAGTGGTGGCTGAAACCCCTGGAAATGAACAGTGTATAATGTGATGGAAAAATGAATCCAGCCAACAAAGGAACAATATGGATAATAACAATACATTAGTAAGTGCCTTGTATTACCTTTCTCTACATGATAAACGCCAAGCGCTGTAGAACAGTTAGACTCGTGCCCAACCTGCTGCTCCATCAGATCAGGGGAAAGCATACAACCTTTGGGTGCAACTTTTTCCAGTCTTTTTCCAGTTATTTAATAACATACTACCTTTAGTTCTATTATCTTTCAATATGGATGTCTTTCTCGTATTTACAGATTAATACCAGATACCATTATAATGACTAGGTCTAATATTTTACAGTTATAAAAAGTTATAACGTGATCTCAAAGTGAGGTGTGATCAGATTACATCCACAAAAAAAGGTGTATTGATCATTCCAAATTATGATCGGACTGCTGGATAAAGGTGCATTGCACAAGAATATGTACAAGGACACACACTGTTCTCTGTTCAGCAGCATGAGGCACGTCACTGGCAGTGCTCAATCACCAGCCTTATCTATCATCTAATGACAATTGCCTTATACATCATCTAATGACAATATAGAAAAGGAATATTATCATCTAAAAGAAACGGGAATCATTTTAGAGAAAATTCTGTGAAACTAGAAGAACATACAGGGGTCAGCAGATTTAAAGAGTTATGGTCCCTTTTACACAGGGGAGCGTTCCTTCCCGGCAATCGCCTGCTCGTCAGTAAAGGAGACCGCTGCTATAACATGTAGTGATCACCTCCACAGTATGGGGAGCAGCGATCACTATGCCATCGCTCATCCTCATACATAATAATTGTTTGCCAGCAGCAGAGGCTGTTTAGACGGCGTGATCTGTTGCCCACAAGTTATGATTTAGGTGACCACAATGATCTATTACCCGATGAACGAGCATTTTGCTTGTTCATCGCGTACTCGGAGGCACCCTGAACCCCTTCAGGACCAAGTGATTTTCATTTTTTTTTTTTTTCATTTTTTACTCCCAGTCTTCCCACAGTTATAACTTTTTTATTTTTATATTCATATAGTCATATGAGGGCTTGTTTTTTGTGGGACAAGTTGTACTTTGTAATGGCACCATTTAAGGCGGTTGCATACAATATAGTGGGAAACAGGAAAAAAATTCTAAATTCTAAAAAAAAACCACACAATTCTGCCACAGCTTTATGGGTTTTGTTTTTACGGTGTTTCCTATGTGGTAAAACAGACCAATTTCTTTCATTCTCCAGGCCAGTATGATTACAACGATACCACATATGTATAGTTGTTCTCCATATTCTGACTCCCGTAACTTTATTATTTTAATGCGTATAGAGCTCTGTAAGGGCTAATTTTTGCAGGGTAATCTGTACATTTCATCATTATCATCAATTGCACACATTACCCCCGGGTGCCTGCTGTTTAAAACGTGCTCAGCGGGCGCCATCTTTAAATACCTGACCGCTGACATAAATTTACATTAGGCGGTCGGGAAGGGACCGAGTTCAGATATGAGATATTAAATATGCATTTAATTAAACTAATTCAGATCAAAATCTATGGCAGTCACCCAACCATAGAAAAGGACATGAAAAGCACATAAGTTCATAACAAAGCAGGTATTGTGTCTGTGAATTTCCCCTTTGCTATCAATTTACTGTCGTCAGCCGGTGCATTCTAGGATTTTTGCTATGCAGACACATGTTGTCCGTTACTAGAGACCAGGGGCAGAGAATTGAGGGCCCCCTTGTAAGAACAATATATGCGCCCCTTGTTCTCCAATCATAGAGCATATTCTCTATCACAGAGCACTTCCTTTTGTCTCTACAAGATTTCACCAGTTATTGTGAGCTATCAAATTAAGGGCAAAACATATACAAGGTCATTTATAAGGTATAACATCAATTGTTACTAAAATCATATTTTTTAAATAAAACCATGAGCACATAAAGGAGAGGATATATTCAGTGCAAGTTCATGAGTAAGTCCAATGTATGGTATTACAGTGGAGAAATGTGTTACAGCAGTGGGGCCGGAACCGGGGCCGGACTGGGACTGAAATTTAGCCCTGGTATTTTGAAATCAAAGAGGCCCACATGCCTCGACTATTTAAAGTCACAGCCAACCCTTTTAGAGGCCCTAAAAATTATTAAAATATAATAATTTAATAAACGTAAACCACACCAAACAAGGTAAATAAACCGCCCCCTGCAGAAAGAGATGGAAAAGCTATATCTCCTGATAGGGTACGGGTCTAGAACTCAGACCCGGACTGATCAAAACTTTTGATATGTCTCTGTGACATGTCAAAAGTCTTTCAGTTCATCAGTGGCCCTATTACACAGATTGATGTGTAAAGGTCCTTTTACAGGGGCCGATTATCGGCCAGAAAAGCGTTCCTAGGAACGCTAGTGCCGATAATCGGCCCGTGTAAAAGTGGCCCTAATCAGCCGACGAACGAGTAAAACGCTCGTTCATCGGCTGATTGGATCTTTTGGTTTGTACAAAAGATCCAATCTGTCGGGCGCACATCACCCTGTGTAAACTAACCTTTTCCCTCCTAACATTACGTGTATCACTACAGAACATACAGGGTAAGGCTACATTCACACGACCCATTCACTTCAATGAGCACTGTGTGCTGTCCGCATCTGTATGTCCATTCCTATTTTTGTCCATTTGCAGACAAGGATAGGCATTGTTACAGTGGATCTGCAAAAAAAACGGATGCCATATTGAACATCATCCTTTTTTTGCGGATCCGCAATTTTCAGACTGCAAAACACAATGTTCGTGTGAATGTAGCCTAATACAGCCCCATACCTCGTACATCCAGTGACGTCTCCTCTGATGTAGATCTTTTCTTTCCTCATCTTCTCCTTTCAGACCAGACGCCATTTTTCAGCCATTTCTCATCTCTGCAGTTTGACAGAAAAAAAATCTTAGTTTACTACTTTTCCATCATCCTCCCATCTTCTGGACAAGTCATCCTACCATCCCCAGTACTGTGCCACTAGTACCACACAGATAGTGCCCTTCAATAATTATTGGCACACAGTGTCCTAAAATAACTGCGCCCAGCAAATAGTGTCCCTGACAGTAATAGTGTAAACATAACGTCCCCCCAGAAATAACTGTGCTGTGCTGATACTGTGCCAGGGTGCCCCCCACAGTAATAGTGCCCCCACAGTAATAGTGCTCCCAAAGTCCCAACTAATAATTCTCTGCCAGAGTGCACTTGTTAGTAATAGTGCTCCCAACAGTACTAATGTCCCCACTGTGCCCCAGAAGTAATAATGCTTCCAATGTGCCAGTAAGAAGTGCCCCCAGAATTTCACCCCAATAATGTGCCAGTAAGAAGTGCTCCCCACCCATAGATGCCCCCCAAATTATGTGCCAGTTAGAAATGCCCCAGTGCCCCCATTTGCCAGTAAGAAATGCCCCCAGTGCCCCCATGTGCCAGAAAAAATGCCCCCAGTGCCCCCATGCCATAAATAAATGCCCCCAGTGCCAGTAAGAAATGCCCCCAGTGCCCCATGAGCCAGTAAAAATGGCCCCAGTGCCTGTAATAATGCCCCCAGTGCCAGTAAAAATGCCCCCAGTGCCAGTAAAAATGCCCCATGTGCCAGTAAAAATGCCCCCATTGCCAGTAAAAATGCCCCCATTGCCAGTAAAAATGCCCCCAGTGCCCCATTGTGCCAGTAAAAATGCCCCCCATGTGCCAGTAAAAATGCCCCCAGGGCCAGTAAAAATGCCCCCAGTGCCCCATGAGCCAGTAAAAATGGCCCCAGTGCCTGTAATAATGCCCCCAGTGCCAGTAAAAATGCCCCCAGTGCCCCATGTGCCAGTAAAAATGCCCCCAGTACCAGTAAAAATGCCCCCAGTGCCCCATTGTGCCAGTAAAAATGCCCCAGTGCCAATAAATATGCCCCCAGTGCCCCATGTGCCATTAAAAATGCCCCCATTGTGCCAGTAAATATGCCCCCATTGTGCCAGTAAAATGCCCCCATTGTGCCAGTAAAAATGCCCCCAGGGCCAGTAAAAATGCCCCCAGGACCCCACTGTGCCAGTAAAAATGCCCCCAGTGCCAGTAAAAATGCCCCCAGTGCCCCATGTGCCAGTAAAAATGCCCCCATGTGCCAGTAAGAATGCCCCCATGTGCCAGTAAAAATGCCCCCAGGGCCAGTAAAAATGCCCCCAGGACCCCACTGTGCCCGTAAAAATGCCCCCAGTGCCAGTAAAAATGCCCCCAGTGCCCCATGTGCCAGTAAAAATGCCCCCAGTGCCAGTAAAAATGCCCCCAGTGCCCCATGTGCCAGTAAAAATGCCCCCAATGTGCCAGTAAGAATGCCCCCATTGTGCCAGTAAAAATGCCCCCAGGGCCAGTAAAAATGCCCCCAGGACCCCACTGTGCCCGTAAAAATGCCCCCAGGGCCCGTAAAAATGCCCCCAGGGCCCCATTGTGCCAGTAAAAATGCCCCCAGTGCCCCATTGTGCCAGTAAAAATGCCCCAGTGCCAGTAAAAATGCCCCCAGTGCCCCATGTGCCAGTAAAAATGCCCCCATGTGCCAGTAAAAATGCCCCCAGTGCCAGTAACAATGCCCCCAGTGCCCCATTGTGCCAGTTAAAATGCCCCCAGTGCCAGTTAAAATGCCCCCAGTACCAGTAAAAATGCCCCCAGTGCCCCATGTGCCAGTAAAAATGCCCCCAGTGCCAGTAAAAATGCCCCCAGTGCCCCATGTGCCAGTAAAAATGCCCCCAGTGCCAGTAAAAATGCCCCCAGTGCCCCATTGTGCCAGTAAAAATGCCATCGCACCGCCTGAGCCGGCCTCTGATAGGAGGAACGGGCAGGGGAGACGCCTCTCCCTCCCCTGCCGCAGTACAATACAGGCATCTGTATCGCCGTCCTGAGGACGGCGATACAGATGACTATGGAGATGAGCGCTTCCACAATGGAAGCGCTCATCTCCCTCTGCCCCGCTGCCGCCCGCAATTATGCGCAGGGCCGCGCCGCACCTGCCTAATTGGCGGACCAGCCCACGGAGGGCAGCGTCCCTTCTGGCATTTGCCAGAAGTGCCAGACGTCCAGTCCGGCCCTGGCCGGAACCCAACATCAGGGATCAGGTAAGTATGCCATGCTGACGGGTATAACCCCTTTAAGAGTTATAATACTTAGCTGGAAATTTTGTTACGCACAATTATAGTTATGGCTGACAGTGAGTTAGACTGTGCCAGAGTTTTAGTAAAGGACAATAGGGTGTTAGTAATGTGGGACTAGTACATGTTTTCTTATTCTGAAAAAACTTAAAGATGCTCTGTCAGCATGATCAACCCTATTAAACCTGGCATACTGCCTGATAAGTGGTCAGCCTTGCATGTAGAGATTGTAAGTTGAAGTCCCAGGAGAGACTTACTGTATATATGTATATTTTTTCTGTTATTTTTTTCTCTGTTATTTAATCCATAACAAAAGGATATATTATAATATATAATAATAAAAGGTCTTACTATATTGAGAATAGTGTTTTTTTATTCGTAGAAACCTAAAACCTATTACTGGTTTATTCACAGGCACACTATATGATTATAAAGAAACCAGCAATATATACTAGTTGCTAGGCATAAAAAATATCCTCAATATGATAAGGATATAGACTTTTATTATGGATTAAATGAGGGACAAAAAAAATATCTGAAGAAAAAAGTCTGAGAGTGTCTCCCAAGATTGAAACCTGGGATCTCTACATACAAGGCTCACCACTTAGCACTAAGGTATAGCATTACCACATAGAGTGTTTTTCTATGTTTAGAAAGATAACACATATTACTGGTGTTTTTATAATATATTGTACCTGTGAATAAAGAAATAATATGTATATTAGATTTCTAAGCATATCTCAATGTGGTTAGGCTACAGTAAGTAGTATATATGTACATGCTAGAACACAGTTCTGCCCACAGCATGCTGGTGTCAAGCCCTGTCAATGAAGGGAAGGGGGGAGTGTGCAGAGCACAGGGGCGGTTACAAAGCAGTGCTCCAAGGATTCAGCCACGTCCCTTGGTGCTCCAACATTATAATTTGCATATGAATAAAATCACATTTATCTCTGCAGCTGTTTAGCATACAAGCAAAAGTAAGGCATTGTTTTAATCAGCATGATGAGCCCTACCAAGCAGTATGCCTGGTTTAATAGGGTTGATCATGTTGAGAGAGCCTCTTTAAAGAGTCAAACCATGTTCACATGAAATATTGGCCCCATTGCACAACAAGTACACAGAAGTCAAGTCATGATAGATAACAGGGAATGGATGAAGGAGCAGATAGAAGATGGTGGTGGTATACAGGCTGAAAGTAGATGAATGACAGTGAACAGAAAGTAAGGTACCAGCTAGAGATGAGCGAATCTATTCGCTGCTTCGTAGATTCGATACGAATCTTGAAATTTTTTTACACCGAAGCGAATCCGAATCTTTGTACGCTAACGCTACGTACGCATAATTTATTATGTACGCTAATGCTACGCATCTGATCATTTGTACGCTAATGTGTACATATTCAGTTAAGTAGCGTGCTTTTACTGTATATTCATTCTTTGTGAGGGCCTAGACAATAATACACTAAAGATTCGTACACACTTTGTACACTCAGGCGTACGTATTCGCTGGAATGTTCGCAGAACACGAATACTTTTTTACTCAACTTGAACCGAATCGAATCTCATTCGAGACAAATCTTTTTAAATATTCGGCGAGTATTCGCCGAAGCGAATCTTAGATTCGCTCATCTCTAGTACTAACAACACCTGAACCTGATATGGCCAAGCAAGACAGCCACAGACAAATCAAATAGAAAACTCAGCAAACAGACAAAAAACAATGAACAGGAAGGCAACAAACAACTTCAAATGTTGCAGCAAAGAAAGGCCAAAAGACTACAGATTTCTAACTGCACTAGCATAGACTGTAAAAGGATGCTAGAAATACAAAGATTCTGAATACAAATGCACAAAGCTCAAACTATACTCAGCAACATTTAAAGGAAGGTTAAACAATCAAAAACTCCTGCCTAAATTAACCAGGCTAAGCAAGGTAATAACCTATCCAGATTCCGGTGCAGATTCCAGTCCGGTTCTACAGTTAGTTTTAGCAACAGAGGAGTTTGTGTACATAAAATCTATAAACCTATACATTTTTTTATTTTATAAAAGAATAAAATCGATTTATACGTTTTAGCTCCAGTTAGTATAGGCAGTCATCTGTGTGTGTAAAATATACAAAAGCACATCAATTTTTTCATTTATAAAAATCATAGTTGTAGTTATTAGTTTTAGCTATAGTTAGTATAACCTGTTGTAAAGCAAAATCCACTGGCGCTTACAGTTAGAACAATCTTGTTGCTGCAGTACCGCAGCGGTACCACACCACCTGCTGCCTCTGATGAACTCTAATATTATACAATTCTTATAGATACCGTGCAACTACCAGATCTATACCTTGCTGGCACCACTCCTCTGCTCAGCAAAACACCATTATACACTATACCAGAGCAAATACCGTAAATAACTTGAGTTTTTACCTTGCTTAATGTGCTGCTTTTATGGTGATCTTCTGCTGAAGTTGGAGTTTTTGGGTCCCTGGGGGTATATATCGGTCTGGTACTCTAAGATCTATGGAGCGCGCCCGGCCGGTGGCGCTGCTCCGTCAAACTCTGTAGTTCGCGCTCGTTCTGAGCACTTGGTGACGTCACTACACAACTACGGGTGGTTGTTTGAGCCACAAAACCAACGTTCTTCGTCAGGGTGTATGTCTAGCTCTCTTGCATACCTTCCTTTATACCCTCTCTGTTAACCCTTACTGCGCTCGAATACCTTTCTCCACCTGCCATTATTCCATTAATCAAATGCAAACAGCTCTATCTCCGTATTTAAGCCTGCAGGTATTAGTGTATCCATATTAAAGATCCACTTTGTTTCCAATTTTGACATCTTTTTAATAAAGTCTCCCCTCCACTCCCCGTGTATCTTGTTTCACTATTTCCAAACCGCAGAACGTAGATCTCTTCAAATTTACCATCATGTTCATCCCTGTAGAGTCTGGACAATGGATGTCCCTCAAATTTTTCTTTATATTATAAACATGTTCTCCTATCCGTTTTTTTAAATGTCTTTTGGTACGTCCTATATATATCTTATAGCATGGGCATACGATGGCATATATTACTCCTTGACTGTGACATGTGATATACTGACTAATTTCATATTTCTAGGTACCTTCTCTATTTTCTATATTGATTTGTTTTTATTTGTTCCTGATTTCTTACACTCTATACACTTCTTGCATGGAAAAAAACTTTTAGTATACCTTCTCTTGTTTTATTAGTGTCTTTCATTCCCACACATTATGTTACCAATATTTTTTGCCCTGCGGTAAACAAATCTGGGGGCGTCAACTATATATGTCCCCAATATTTTATCTTCCTTGTCTTCTGCAGAAAAATTATTTTACTTTTAAAAAAATTTTATTTGCAGACATGGGGTACCGCTATGGGGACGAGGTTCACACCGGGGTTTGCCAATTTATATGTGGGGAAGTGGGAAGAAGAATTTATATACCCAAATGGCGAGCTCCGGGCGGGCCTCGTCCTCTGGCGTCGTTTTATTGACGACATAGTTTTTATATGGAATAAGAGGGAGGAATTTTTAAAAGACTTTTTTAGTGATATAAATAAAATGAATTTCATTTAGAATTCACTTCTCATTTTAGCAATAAAGAAATAATTTTTTTTAGATTTGACTATTTATATTGAAAAGGGGACAATAAGCACAAAACGTTCAACAAGCTACAGACTCAAACAGCTTTATCTCCAAAAACAGCTGCCATCTCCCCCGTTGGCTGGAAAACATCCCTAGAAGCTAATGTTTGCGTATTAAAAGAAAACTGTATGAAAGTAGAGGAATATGAGAAAGAAGCTGAAAAACTACACAACAAATTCATTGTTAAAGGGTACAATAAAACAAAATTAACAGAACAAAGAATCGAAGACAGATAGATAGAGAATCATTATTGGTAAAAAAAGAACCAATAAAATAAATACAGGATAAGAAGGAGAACATAAATACAACAATTCCACCAATTATTATCCCATATAACGGACAAACCAGAAACTTTAGAAGAATAATCAACTAACATTGGAATATGCTAAAGGAGGATAAAATATTTGGGACATATATAGTTGATGCCCCCATATTCGTTACTAAAATATTGGTAACATAATAGCATCAACAGGGCGATGTGGGAATGAAAGACACTAATAAAACAAGAGAAGGTATACTAAAAGGTTTTTTCCCATGCAAGAAGTGTATAGAGTGTAAGAAATTGGGAACAAATAAAAAACAAATCAATATAGTTATAGTTAAGGGGTAATATATGCCATCGTATGCCCATGCTATAAGATATATATAGGACGTACCAAAAGACATTTAAAAAAACGGATAGGAGAACATGTTTATAATATAAAGAAAAAATTTGAGGGACATCCATTGTCCAGACACTACAGGGATGAACATGATGGTAAATTTGAGAGATCTACGTTCTGCGGTTTGGAAATAGTGAAACAAGAGACACGGGGGAGTGGGGGGGAGACTTTATTAAAAAGATGTCAAAATTGGAAACAAAGTGAATCTTTAATATGGATACACTAATACCTGCAGGCTTAAATACGGAGATAGAGCGCGAACTACAGAATTTGACGGAGCAGATATAGATCTTAGAGTACCAGACCGATATATACCCCCTGGGACCCAAAAACTGCAACTTCAGCAGAAGATCACCATAAAAGCAGCACATTAAGCAAGGTAAAAACTCAAGTTATTTACGGTATTTGCTCTGGTATAGTGTATAATGGTGTTTTGCTGAGCAGAGGAGTGGTGCCAGCAAGGTATAGATCTGGTAGTTGCGCGGTATCTATAAGAATTATATAATATTATAGTTAGTATAAGTCTTTTGTTTGAGCAATATACACACATATACATATTTTCTTTCATCAAAAAATATTCTAGTATTATTAGAATATAGCGGTCTTTTACTGACTTACTCAGATAACCACATATACATCTTATTGTGTGTTTTTCATTAAAAAAGGTAGAAAAAAGGGTTACTTTTAGTATTAGTATAGCAGTCTCATGTGCGCGTTATACACACATATAGGTATTTCTTATTGTCTTTTGCATACATTATATAACCAACTATACTTTTGTGTGTATACACATATAGCTTCTTCATTTTATTCATAAAAAACAATTATACCTAGAGGTCTTCTCAGAGCAGAACAAATCTGCATATATTCCTTCTTTCATTCCAAAAAGAAGAAAAAGGTTGTGTTACTTCTACATATAGTTAGAATAGCAGACACACGCACCTATTTTTACATATATTTGAACATTTATTTTAATGAATTTTTGTTTTTTGTATAAGATAAAATGGCGCACAGACGTTTCAGCGCCATGTTTTGTTCCTCCATTGAGAAAAGCATTGTGGAAGAGTCAGGTTCTGAGTATGAACCCATTGAAGGCAGCAACACATTAAATGCAAGTTCTGGTGACTCTGACTGTGACACCCACATCCCAGAAAAAATCCAGAGAAGGAAGCAGAGTTTAGATGACACTAATAAGGTAATAAAGCTTGTCGAGTTCCAGCAGTGATGTGACAAAGCTATCTACAAGCCACGTGGCACAAAGTCCTAGTTGCAGCATTGGAGGTAAAACTGTGAATCTATGCATGGAATTACTACTGCTGAGGTCCATAGTCGGCAAGAAACACAATCTGCCCCAACTGATGTGATAAATCCAGTATAGTCCCAGTCAAATAATACCCCAAAACATTCCACCATTTACAGCACAAGCTTGCTTTAACGTGCAAACGGAAAATTTTTGTCCACTTGATTTTTTTAAAGCTTTTAATTACCGAGGAACTTTTAGAGGAAACTGTACATCAGACAAATTTATAAGCCCATCAAACAATTCAAATTCATCGTAGACAAAACCCAAATTCTGGAAGCCAACTAATGTGCCCGAAATAAAAAAAAAAATAAATTCCTTGCACCAATGTTCAACATGGGAATGCCCCAAAAACTGAGCTGACATCCTACTGGCCTACACATCACATACATCAATTGCTAGTTTTTACATCTGTGATGGCCAGGTTACGTTACCAAATTCTGATGAGATTTCTGCATTTCAACAATAACTTCCTTTGTCAATCCAACTGGGCAAGACATACGTAAGCCCCTTATCACATATCTTAATGGAAACATTTAGTTTCAAAAGGTATTTATTGGTATTTTATACATAGATGCATAGTTAATCATTATGAGAGGAAAATATCAACAATAAATCATGTCTGTGTTACATTGCGTGAAGTGACAATAGTGTAGCATAACATTCAATAAAACTGTGACAATAAAATAACAGTGTGGTCTTGTTATTTTGTCTGGAGCATCTAGAACAAAGAATATCATATGAAAGGGAGTGGTTATGTGGTTTTAGACCCAGGAGGAAGATTGGTGCTGACAATGCTAAATCTGTTTTAAATACTTCATATAAACCTCTGCCTATATTAGACCAGAATCTACGCACTACTGGGCAAGTCCACCACACATGAAGGGTCGTACCTATGTCCTGACATCCTCTAAAACATAAGGGTGATACATTAGGGTATATCTGATGTAATCGAGATGGTACATAATATACTCTGTGTAAGACCTTTAGTGAGGTTTCCATAAGTGTTACCTGCCAGCTGCCTTTACTAATGGTTGTGCAACAGTCATACCACTGTTCTAGTGTGAGAGATTCTCTCAAATCCACCTCCCATCCATACATATATACTAATTTGGCGTCCGGTGGTGGTGAGTTTAAAATAGAATATATAAAAGAAAGGTTACCTTTCTCTGAGGCTCTATATTTGCAAAGTCTCTCGAATGCTGTATAATCTATAGTTCTATGCGCAGGGACCTGGGCAGTTAAGAAATGAAAAATTTGAATAGTTCTAAAAAGTTCAGAAGACGGAGGAGAGAAAGCTGAAGTAAAATATGCCCTGGACATAAGCTTAGATTGGAGCAAAAAAATTCGCCTAAATATCGAAGCCTAGAGTGTTTCCACCAAGTAAAAGCTGTAGGTGGTAGGCCTGGCGGAAATAAGGATTCCCAAATAACGGTAGCAAAGGTGTAATGGAATTTTGTAGCTTATATTTAAACCGCACCTTCTTCCAAAGTTGCAACATGAGGTATGGTATTTTCGCTGCCGGTTGTACCGATCCTAAAGGAGAATCTGGGGAACCAGATGAGCGCCAATGGGGAGGTAGGGTGCAATAAATCTGACTCCAAAGTTACCCATTGTGGCATGGAAGAATCAACGTGAAAGGACACCAGTTGCGTCAATCTGGCGGCTACATAATATTTATATAAATGGGGGACAGACAGCCCTCCCACCCGTTTATGAAGGTGCATAGTATGTCTTGCTATACGAGGTTTTTTATATGCCCATATAAACGAAATATTTCTGCCTATAACGACTTAAGTGCCGTACCGTATACCGGGGTGGGAAGTGATCTAAAGAGGTATAAAATCTGTGGTAGGGTGACCATCTTAACTGTATGCACTCTTCCTATCCAAGATAGAGTTGGAGAGTTCCATTTAAGTAATTCTTGATGAAGCTTCGGAATGAGTCGAGCATAGTTTCCATTTAAACATAGTGTCCATAGTTTTCGGCAGGTTAATACCCAGGTAGGGCAAATAGTTATCTCTATTTTTAAAACCAAAATTAAGAGTGATGAGGTCTCAAGTGTTTTGTGGTACATTACAATGCATTATCTCTGATTTTTTGGCATTAATCGAAGGTTTGAGTAGCGTCCAAATGTGGCCAGACATTTCATTAGATTTGGCAACGTGGTTAGAGGGCGCGAGATTGTAAGAAGCATATCATCTGCAAACAGACTAACTTTATATTCTCGAGTTCCAATAGTAACCCCTGGTATATTTGGATCACTTCGGATCATAATGGCCAAAGGCTCAATAGCTAAAGCAAATAGGGCTGGGGAGAGAGGGCAACCCTGACGAGTACCTCGGAAAATTGATATGGGCAGAGGATCATCCGTCGGCAATTTAAGAAATGCAGCCGGAGACGTATATAGAGTTCTGACGGAACTCAAAAAAGGCCCAGAGATACCCATTGCCAGCAATACCTGATAAAGATAGTTCCATGAAATGCTGTCGAAAGCCTTTTCAATATCTAAGGCAAGAAGGGAAAGAGGTTTGGATTTAGTATTTGCCCATTGGAGTATATTACATACCTTCCTCACATTATCTGGCGCCTGTCTACCAGGTATAAACCCCACTTGATCATAGTGTATTAAATTGGGAAGGTAGTTGTTAAGTCTTGTGGCCAGGATTGAGGTAAAAAATTTTAAATCTACATTAAGCAAGGAAATGGGATGATAGTTTGCTGGAAACAGGGGATCTTTATCAGGTTTAGGTATCACTGTGATCAGTGCATTGAGCATTTCAGGTGGTAATTTGCCTCCCTGGAGGATATAGTTACCTAGAGTTTTAAGATGGGGGGTCAAAAGTTCCTTGAATTTTTTAAAGTAAGAAGCCGAAAAACCATCTGGGCCTGGGGACTTACCCAGTTTAAGGGAGGCTATTGCCTTGTCAACTTCCTCATCAGTAATTGCTCGATTAAGGGAGTCTCTGGCCGAGGTGGTCAATATCGGGATCTGTAATTGTGCTAAAAAGGAGGATAAGTCTCCTGTGGGAGGATCGGAGGGTGAAGAATATAATTGTCTGTAGAAGGTATGGAATTGCCGGTATATGACGTTCGGGTTGGAGGTGGTGTTTCCTGTATCATCCTGAATTTGATATATCGTGTTCAGACGCTGCCTAGCCCTCAACTTTGCTGCTAACATTCTATCCGGTTTGTTAGCTAATTTATAAAATTTGGCTTGGGTCCATCTTAAGGCCTTTTCTGTTCGATGAAGTAAAGTGGCATCCAGCTGAAGCTTAGTATCTCTAATGGCCTTAATAAGAAATAGAGAAGGCTGTCTCTGGTTGGCTATTTCTAATCGAAGTAGTTTAGATTCCAAATCAGATTGGACCCTAGTACGTTCTTTTTTCAACCTAGATGCTTTGGCTATAATAATACCTCTTATAACAGATTTATGAGCAGCCCAGTTGATTGCAGGGGAGGTGTCAGAGGGTTTATTAATAGTGAAGAAGTCCTTAAGAGCCGAAGTTATGCGTTCTACTATGGAGGGGTCAGTAAGAAGAGACTCATTCAGTCTCCAGGTAAAGGGACAACGGGATGAGGCATCTAAGTTAAGTTCCATCAGGACCATGTCATGATCCGACCAGCACAAGGTACGTGTCTGGCATATAAAAGACGGGGGAGTAGGTAAGTGGAGACCAGAATCCAATCAATTCTCGTGTAGTGATGGTGTACAGGAGAAAAGTAAGTATATCCACGCTGAGACCCAGCGTATTCCCTCCAACTGTCAGCCATGCCCAATTCCAGCATCGTTCGTCTCACCCAGCTTTTAGATTTAGAAGATAGTTTGTCAGCCACTGGAGATGATCTGTCCAGATGTGCATTAATTGTCATATTGAAGTCTCCACACCAAATAATGGAGGAGGGGAGATATTGGTCCAGTAGTCGACCAACAGATCGAAAGAAAGAGGCAGGCTGACTATTGGGGGCATAGGAGTTGACCAAGCAAATAGGAGTATTACACAGAGTGCCGATCACAATTAAATATCTACCTTCAGGATCCACAATCGTTTTTTTCAACCTGGAACGACAGGGAATGCTTTACAAAAAATGGCCACCCCTCTACTTTTAGTGGGATATGGGGCATGCACTAACATGGTATATCGGTTATGGAAGTATTTGGGATATGAAACTGGAGTAAAGTGTGACTCCTGAATACAGAGAATATCAAGGCCGGAGTTTATCATATTGAAGAAAGGCTTTGCGTCTTTTTTGAGGTGAGTTAAACCCCCTGACATTATGTGTTATAATCCTACATATGGTGGGGTCTTAAAAAGAATGCTAAGTCCCTGTGGTAGGGTATCATGTCCAGAGCATATTAAATGTTTAGGGATAGGGAAATATAGTGGGGTAAAGACCGGGAGAGTCCACAAGAAAGCATATATATCAGACAATTCCACAACCAGAAACAATAAGAACTGTAGAACTAACATTAGTAAACTAGCAGGTACCGCCCGTCGAGCGGAACATGTCGACATCGCGCCCTGAGATGGCACTGAGGCAAGGGGGAACATGGAAAGGTATTCTCCGCGGGCAGTCAATGAGAAGTAGGCAGTAAAGAAAAAGCTAATAGTGAAAAGGGAGGGGGGGAGGGGGGTTTCGGACGTTACCGTCCATGCGGCTCGGGCTGAGACTAACGACGTGCTCCCAACCACCAAATTGTATGGTAGTAGTTTACAGAGCAAAACCAATGATACCTGGGAGTACATCTCCCAACCCCAGTTAGCATCGGTAGATCGGGCGTAAAAAGGTTGCCTATCGCGATCCCCAACACCATCTACGGCGGGAAGAGGCACTAGCAGAAGCATTATGTGACAGTGGATCTGTCACTGAGGTCAATAAAATTCACCAGCAAACACTATATACGTCTATATGATGCATAATAGCAGTCCGTGTCGGATAGAGAGGAAGTTATACTGAATGTACTTGCATGTCTATTCTTTCCCGCATTCCATGGTTGGGTAAGCTGTCAAGGTGC
>ONZH01014992.1:0-59229 GCA_900303285.1 Rhinella marina | reverse complement strand
AAAGTGGTGAGCATAGCTGCTTCCCAAGCAGTTGACCCGGGTTCAATTCCCGTCTATCGCAGGAGGCAATTAAAAGAACAAAAAAAAAGCAGTACAATATCTAATATGTCCCCTACCCGGGTAAATTGTTTGGAGAGAGGGCCTGTAGGTGGGGGGCAGGCTGGGGGGAAGGGGGTTTCGCTGGAAGAGCCAGAGGAGTGCCCCCTGGGCTAGCGTGTGTGGTGGTGACAACAGCCGGATGGATTTGGAAAAACTCTAGCATCAACCGGTACGGTATCGATTCTTCTCAGTTTAATACCGTATACGTCCCCTATCTTGGGACCCTATATTTCATGGATTTTTCGACCACGGAAAACGGAAAAAGAGCTTGCTCTGGCCAGGGGAGTGTCTTTCCAAATGCAGCTAAGGGGACGTGTCCATGCTCTGCCTATCACAGGTCAGGAGGCAATTAAAAGAAGAACCAAAAAAAAATCTGTACATATCTAATACGTCCCCTATCCGGGTAAATTGTTTGGAGAGAGGGAAGGAGGTTTCGCTGGAAGAGCCAGAGGAGTGCCCCCTGGGCTAGCGTGTGTGGTGGTGATAACAGCCGGATGTAGTTAGAATGACAACGCAGGACCCCAACTTAAAAATTTAGCATCAACCGGTACAGTCGTAAATTATGAGATTGATCAAGTGTGGTATGTCTCCTATGTATACTACTCTGTTTAATACCGTATATGGCACCTATCTGGAAAAATAGTTTGGAGAGAGAGAAAGACGTAAATTGTTTGGAGAGAGGGCCTGTAGGTGGGGGGCAGGCTGGGGCGAAGGAGGTTGAGCTGGAAGAGCCAGAGGAGTGCCCCCTGGGCTAGCGTGTATGGTGGTGACAACAGCCGGATGTAGTTAGAATGACGACGCAGGACCCCAACTTAAAAATTTAGCATCAACCGGTACAATTGTCAATTATGAGCTAGATCAAGTGTGGCATGACTTTTTAGATGGAGATTGCATGTGGTCACATACTCCCTGGAACCCCATAGTCACCCCTTCTCTGATGTGCTAGCCCAGAACATTCTCTGCCCCAATTCGCAAGACCTTTTGCAGTCTCCGTGTGCTGACAGTGGGGATTTACCAGTGTTGTCTGAGGAGGTGGTGGACAATGGCGAGACACAGGTGTCGGGGGTGAGGTAGTTGTATGGGAAGCAAGTTACAGTGGGGACTCCTTGGGGGGACTTTCTCATGATGGGACAGATTCAACTTGGGTGGATCAGGCACAGGAACAGATCTATATATATATATATATATATATATATATATATATATATATTTTGTTTAACTTTTATTTAGCTCAAATAACCACAGAGATATTTATTCGTTATCTTCGCTGCGCAGTCTGGCATTGGGGTTCGTCACTTTGATGGCGAGCTGTGCCGCTCT
Source organism: Rhinella marina (assembly GCA_900303285.1). Taxonomy (NCBI): domain Eukaryota; kingdom Metazoa; phylum Chordata; class Amphibia; order Anura; family Bufonidae; genus Rhinella; species Rhinella marina. The sequence continues at coordinate 57,810 of ONZH01014992.1, read as the reverse complement.
CTCCACAATGGTCTTTAGGTTTTTAGATGGAGACGTTGTGGGCGATTTCTTTAAAGAAGGACTTGTTGCTCATCAACAGAACCTCGAGCTCCTTGACATTGTGGACCAGGAATTTGCGGAACCATGTGGGCAGCATGTGTTTGGTCTTCTAGTTACTACCGTATCCAATGTTGGGCAATATAGATACGCAGGTAATATTATTTTTCACACCTATCCCAAAAATAAAATTTACGCAGTTTGCGCAAATAAAACTGGAAACTGGAACTAGAGAGAGGGCCTGTAGGGGACCCTCCTGAAAAATTGTGGTAAGAGAGTGCCAGTTGGACCTCTGAAAAATGGCGTTTTTTTGGTCAGCGTTAGGCAAAGACGATATGGAGGAGGAGGAGGAGTAGAGAAGAGGAATCGAATACATAAGTTATTTAAATCTTTAGCTGCTTTCCCCCGGAGGAGATTTGAATTCCAGTGAAACCCATGCTTTGTTCATTTTTAATCACCCACAGACTGCGACAGTTGGAACACTTGGGCATCGGGAACAAGGTCAGCAGCAACCTGAGAAGTGGTTTGTGACTCTGGGAAGGGTCCAGAAAACAGTTCCTGAGAGTATGCCGGATCGCATTCCAAATTTTCGTGGGAGGGGGCAGACTGGGGAATAGGAGGTTGAGGTGGAGGAGCCAGAGGAGTGCTCCCTTGGGTAACGTGGGTGGACTGCGTGGAAGACTGACTGGTGGACAAATTACTTGAAGCATTGTCCACAATCCACGAGATCAGCTGTTCGCACTGTTGTGGTTTCAACAGTCCTCTACCACGTGTCCCTGTAAGTTGAGACATGAAGCTAGGGAGTGTAGCTCTGCGGCGTCCTGCCCAAGACCACGGCCTCTGCCCCCTGCAGTGATTGAATGCCCATGCCCTCGTCCTCGACCCTTAGCCCTGGGGTTCAACATTTTCTGTATATAAGTGTATGATAGAAAAATAAAATAAAATAAACGGGCCTGGTGTACTGAAACCCACAAACATGTTCAGTCTGGTTTAATTAAGTGACGTACAGAAAGTGTCACCTGGACAGAAAATACGGATTGGAGTGAGTGTGCTGAACTGTGACACACAGAAAGGTTACACTCAGCTGTGTGAAATGGATTTGTATCACTGAGCTAAAACAACAAATACAACTAATTTTTTTATATATTTTTTTTTTATATATTTTTTTTTTGTTTTGTTTTTTTTTGGAACGTGACGTGCAGAAACTATCGTAGAGCTGACTGACACCCTACTGACGGTGGCTATTTAGACTGCGACCCAGACAAATGTCGCACAGAGATTTTTAGGATCAAGCTATATACGTGACAGGTAGCAAATGACTTGGTTGTATTCGGTGACATACAGAAAGTATTACCTGGACAGAATATATGGATTGGAGTGAGTGTGCTGAACTGTGACACACAGAAAGGTTACGCGCAGCTGTGTGAAATGGATTTGTATCACTGAGCTAAAACAACAAAAAACTAATTTTTTTTGGTATATTTTTTTGTTTTGGATTTTGTTTTTTTTTGGAACGTGACGTGCAGAAACTATCGTAGAGCTAACTGACACCCTAGTGACGGAAGCTATTTAGACTGCGACCCAGACAAATGTGTCAGAGATTTTTGGGATCAAGCTATACACGTGACAGGCAGCAAAAGACTTGGTTGTATTCAGTGACGTACAGAAAGTGTCACCTGGACAGAAAATAGTGAGTGTACTGAATGGTTCCAAACTGCTGTGTGCAATGGATTTGTATCACTGAGATATAACATAAAAAAAAAGGGGGTTATATATGGCGATAGCTGCACTACTAGTGCCAGCCAGCCAAGCCAGGAGACAAAAAAAATGTCTTCTAGCCCTTAGAAGGGCTGTTGGGTTCTTTGTGGGTGATTCCTGCCTAACAGAGAACTAAATGCAGGCCCTAACACTCTCCCTGAAAGGCAGCAGCTCTATCCCTAACGACATCCAGACGGCATCTGAGCCGAGCATCGCGGCCAGTCACTAGTATATTCCAGGGTCACCTGATCAGGCCAGCCAACCCCTGCTATCGACATGTAAGGGCCCCACGTGATGCTGGGTGTACCATAGAGTCTCCTGGCTTGTGATTGGCTGTGTTTATAGGCGCCAAAAAAGCACAATGCGGAAGTTGCCATTTCCTCGAGCATGGCGAGATACTCGTCCGAGCAGCGAGCACTTATGAGTACCCTAATACTTGAACGAGCACCAAGCTCGGACGAGTATGCTCACTCATCTCTATTTGTAACCAATAAGAGAAGATTGTCTGCGAAAGCTACAGTGGTATGTGTATATTTGCCCATAGTGAGGCCCTGGAATTTTTCTGGCTGCCTTATTTTGCTCAATAACATTTCCATACACAGGATGAAAAGAGAGGGGGACAAGGGACATCCCTGTTGTGTTCCATTTGTAATGGAAAAGGGGTCTGAGAGTGTACCATTAACCATTACCTGCGCTGAGGGTTTGGAATATAACTTAAAAATGGCTGATATAAATTGGGGAGGAAAATTAAGTTTTTTTAATGTTTCTCCTATAAAGAACCAGTTGACCCTGTCAAATGCCTTTTCGGCGTCTGTTCCTGTTAAGAGCAGGGGGATCTTATTTTGCTTGGCTGCATAAATAGCATGTACCACTATCCCCACATTATGTTTTCCTTCTCTCCCTGGAACAAATCCCACCTGTTCTGATCCTATAAGTTTAGGTAAATAGGTAGCTATACGATGGGCTAGTAATTTTGACCACCATTTAAGGTTGCAATTTAATAGGGAAATAGGCCTATAATTCCCACAAAGTTCTGGATTAGAGATGAGCGAACATGCTTGTCCGAGCTTGGTGCTCGTTCGAGCATTAGGGTATTCGTACATGCTCGATACTCGGACGAGCATATCGCGATACTCGAGGAAATGGCATCTTCCTCTTCCTGCATGTTAGGCGCCTTTTTTCAGCCAATCAACGTGCAGGAGAGTCTTTGGTACCTCCTAGCATCAAGTGGGACCCCTACAAGTCGATAGCAGAGATTGGCTGGCCAGATCAGATGACCTGGGAATATAAGAATCTGGTCCAGCGCTGCTCGCGTCAGACGCCGCCAGCATGAGATTAGGGATAGAGCTGCTGTCTGTCAGAGAGAGTGCTAGGGCCTCAATTTAGATGTTGGTTAGGCAGGAATCATTCTCAAATAACCCAACAGCCCTTCTAAGGGCTACAAGTACCTTTTTTTTTGGTCTCCTCCTGGCTGCTGGCTGGGACTTGTAGTGCAGCTACCGCCATCTTGGCTGCACACTGTGCACAGCAACTGGTGGCAGAAGGGACAGCACGTGGTCCACACAGACCCAAAAGAAATTGCCCAAAGTCCTCTCAGTACTCACTTTTGCTGCTGCTGCTGCTGTACCTTGGCTTGCTGGGATCTATAGTGCAGTCTAGGGAATACGTTTTTTCTCTCATTTCTATACACTACAGTCCAGTTACCAATTATGTAGTGTGCTGTACAGTAGCTTCAGTCTAGAAAATACGTTTTTTCTCTCAGTTATATACACTACAGTGCAGTGAAAAAATTGAGTGGTTTGCAGTACAATAGCTGCCATTTAAAGACTACGGTTTTTTTTCTCTACAGTGCAGTGAACAATTCTGTTGTATGCTGTACAGTAGCGTCTAGAAAATAGGTTTTTCCTCTCAGTCATATATACTACAGTGCAGTGCAAAATTGTATCGTGTGCAGCACACTAGCCGGAGATAAGAAAATATACGTTTTTTCTCTCAGTTTTATATCCTACAGTGCAGTGAAAAATTCAGTCGTGTGCTGCACACTTGCCGGAGTGTAGAAAATATACGTTTTTATCTCTCAGTTATATATCCTACTGTGCAGTGAAAAATTCTGTTGTATGCTGCACACTAGCCGGAGTGTAGAAAATATACGTTTTTTCTCTGTTTTATATCCTACAATGCAGTGAAAAATTGAGTGGTTTGGGGTGCAATAGCCGCCGTCTAAAGAGTACGTTTTTCGTCTCAGTCATATATACTACAGTGCAGTGCAAAATTCTGTTGTGTGCTGCACACTAGCCGGAGTGTAGAAAATATACGTTTTTTCTCTGTTATATATCCTACAGTGCAATGAAAAATTGAGTGGTTTGCGGTGCAATAGCCGCCGTCTAAAGACTACGTTTTTTCTCTCAGTCATATATACTAAAATGCAGTGCAAAATTCTGTTGTGTGCTGCACACTAGCCGGAGTGTAGAAAATGTACATTTTTTTCTCTGTTATATATCCTACAGTGCAGTGTAAAATTGAGTGGTTTGCGGTGCAATAGCCGCCGTCTAAAAACTACTTTTTTCCTCTCAGTCATATATACTACAATGCAGTGCAAAAATGTGTCGTGTGCTGCACACTAGCCGGAGTGTAGAAAATATGTTTTTTTTTCTCTGTTATATATCCTACAGTGCAGTTAAATATTGTGGTTTGCGGTACAATAGCCGCCGTCTAAAGACTACGCTTTTTCTCTCAGTTATATATTATGCAATGCAAAATTCTGTCGTGTGCTGCACACTAGCCGGAGTGTAGAAAATTTATGTTATTTCTCTCAGTTATATATTATACAGTGCAGTGAAAAATTCTGTTGTGTGCTGTATACTAGCCAGAGTGTAGAAAATATACGTTTTTTTCTGTTATATATCATACATAGCAGTGAACATAAAAAATGTTGAACCCAAGGGCTAAGGGTCGAGGACGTGGGCGTTCAAGTAGTGTAGGGGGCAGAGGCCGTGGTCCTGGGCGGAATGACACAGTACATGTTGATAAGGGAGCAGTGAAACTCCGCAGAGTTTCGCTCCCTAGCTTCATCTCGCAACTTACTGGTTCACGTCGTATACCACTATTGAAACCACAACAGTGTGAACAGGTGATGACGTGGATAGCGGACAATGCGTCCAGTAATTTATCCACCACCCAGTCTTCCCTGCAGTCCACCCACGCTAGCCAAGGGAGTAGACCTCTGGCTCCTCCAGCTCAACCTCCTTCCCTTCAGCCTTCTCCCCCCCCCATGGAAAGTATGTATTCAGATCCGGCATACTCACAGGAACTCTTTTCAGGACCCTACCCACAGACACAAACCAGTGCTCAACAGCAACCTGATGCCCAAAATTTAAAACTATTGCAGTCTGTGGGTGATGAGAGTGTGGAGTTAGTGCAAGTAGTGCGTGAAGAGGTGTCGGATGATGATGATTATGATGAGACACGGTTGTCAGACAATGACGTTGTTAGGGCAGTAAGTCCGAGGGGGAGCAGAGTGAGGAATCGGAGGAAGAGCTGTGGGATGATGAGGTGACTGACCCGAGCTGGGTTGGTAATCCAACTCAAGTTCGTGCTTATGAAAGGGAGGCAAGTGCAGCACCAGAACAGGTTGGAAGAGGCAGTGGGGTGTCCAGAGGGAGAAGCAGGGCCAGAGCAGGTAGATCAGCAACTTTTTCATGGAGTCAAGCTCCCGTGCCAAGGCCTAGATGTTCGCAAGTCTGGAGGTTTTTTAAAGAAAGTGAGGATGACCGACGGACTGTGGTGTGCAACCTGTGCCACACCAGGATCAGCAGGGGATCCACCACTACCAGCCTAACCACTACCAGCATGCGTAGGCATATGCGAGTGCTAAACACCTGACTCAGTGGAACCAAGGCCGTTCACCTCCTGCGGGTCACACCACTGCCCCTTCCCCTGTGTCACATGCTGGCTCGGCGAGTCAACCCCCCGCCCAGGATCCCGGCACGAGCGCCTCCCGCCCTACAACCACCCCTTCACCTGCCCGATCCTCCACAACCTCCACCAATGTGTCCCAGCACAGCGTTCAGCTGTCTTTGCAGCAGACATTTGAGCGCAAGCGCAAATACATTTCCAGCCACGCACATGCACAAGCCCTAAACGTCCACATCTCCAAATTGTTGAGCCTGGAGATGCTACCCTATAGACTGGAGGAGACTGAGGCTTTCCGCAACCTGATGGCGGTGGCTGTCCCTCGGTACTTGGTCCCCAGCCACCACTATTTTTCCCGATGTGTCGTCCCAGCCCTACACCAGCACGTGTCGGAGAACATCATCCGTGCCCTGACCAACGCGGTTACTGAGAAGGTCCACCTAACCACGGACATGTGGACAAGTTCTGGCGGACAGGGACACTATATCTCACTGACGGCATATTGGGTTAACTTGCTGGAGGCTGAGACCGAGTCTGACCCTGGGGCCGCTCATGTGCTGCCCACAATGAGGATTGCGGGGCCTGCCTCGGTCACAGTTTCTCAGGCTTATTATGCCTCTTACTCCAACCCCTCCTCCTCCTCTCAATTACCATCCGTGAGCACGGCGCCTTCAGTCGGTAGCTCCAGGCGCAGCTGCACTGCCGTGGGTAAGCGGCAACAGGCGGTGCTGAAACTGCTGAGCTTAGGTGACAAGAGGCACACTGCCCAAGAGCTGTTACAGGCATCACGGCGCAGACCGATCTTTGGCTGGTGCCGCTGAACCTCAAACCATGCATGGTTGTGTGTAACAACGGGCGTAACCTGGTGGCAGCTCTGCAACTCGGCAGGCTCACACATGTGCCATGCCTGGCCCACGTGTTCAATCTTGTGGTTCAGCGGTTCCTCAAGACCTACCCCAATTTGTCTGATTTGCTCACCAAGGTGCGACGCATCTGTACGCATTTCTGTAAGTCAACCACAGATGCTGCCACCCTCAGGGCAGTGCAACGGCGCTTACAACTGCCAGCTCACCAACTGTTGTGCGACGTGCCCACGCGATGGAATTCCACATTACACATGTTAGCCAGGGTTTACCAGCAGCGCAGAGCCATTGTAGACTGCCAGATAACAACTTCCAACAGACAGTGCTGACAGGCTGACACTTATTAAAATGAATAAAGCCTGGATTTCACCGGAATTCAAATCTCCACCAGGGGAAAGCAGCTCAACATGAACATTGTTTATTTATCCGATTCCTCTCCTCTCCTCCTCCTCCTCCTTCTCTTCATACACATACGCTGAGCCAACAGGCAATTTTTCAGAGGGACTACTGGCTCTGTTTTCAAACAATGTTTACAGCGGGCCACATACAGGCCCTCTCTCCAGGCAATTTTTTACGAGCGTCAACTACAGACACTCAAAAACAATTTTTTTAGGAGGGTCAACTACAGACACTCAAAAACAATTTTTTTAGGAGGGTCAACTACAGACACTCAAAAACAATTTTTTAGGAGGGTCAACTACAGACACTCAGAAACAATTTTTTAGGAGGGTCAACTACAGACACTTTAAAACAATTTTTTGGGAGGCTCACCTACAGCCATTTGACTGCAATCTCTGTCTGACCAAGGCATTAGTGGTGTAGCCGCCATGATGTGTCAGGCTAAATTTTTGGGTGCTTCACCTGCTACCTCAGTCTCACTTGGTCACTCTGGGTTCACTGCCATGCTGTGTCAGGGAAAAATTTTATGTGCTTCACCTGCTACCTCAGTCTAACTTGGTCACTCTGGGTTCACCGCCATGCCGTGTCAGGGTAAAATTTTATGTGGTTCACCTGCTACCTCAGTCTCACTTGGTCACTTTGGGTTCACCGCCATGCTGTGTCAGGGTAAAATTTTATGTGCTTCACCTGCTACCACAGTCTAACTTTGTCACTCTGGGTTCACCGCCATGCTCTGTCAGGGTAAAATTTTATGTGCTTCACCTGCTACCTCAGTCTCGGTCACTTTGGGTTCACCGCCATGCTCTGTCAGGGTAAAATTTTATGTGATTCACCTGCTACCTCGGTCTCACCTGGTCACTCTGGGTTCACCGCCATGCTTTGTCAGGGTAAAATTTTATGTGCTTCACCTGCTACTTGAGTGTAACTTGGTCACTCTGGGTTCACCACCATGCTTTGTCAGGGTAAAATTTTATGTGCTTCACCTGCTACCTCAGTCTAACTTGGTCACTCTGTCACGGCCATGCTTTGTCAGGGTAAAATTTTATGTGCTTCACCTGCTACCTCAGTCTAACTTGGTCACTCTGGGTTTACTGCCATGCTGTGTCAGGGTAAAATTTTTGGTGCTTCACCTGCTACCTCAGTCTCACTTGGTCACTCTGTTGTCACCACCATGCTGTGTCAGGGTAAAATTTTATGTGCTTCACCTGCTACCTCAGTCTAACGTGGTCACTCTGGGTTCACCGCCATGCTGTGTCAGGGTAAAATTCTATGTGCTTCACCTGCTACCTCAGTCTCACTTGGTCACACTGGGTTCACCGCCATGCTGTGTCAGTGTAAAATTTTGGGTGGTTCACCTGCTACCTCAATCTAACTTGGTCACTTGTTGGTGTCACCACGCTGTCACCATGCTGTGTCAGTCTTTTGCCTGTGTCATGGGGCGGGGGATAGGATAGCAGTGCCAGCATGGTCAGTGGTGTCACCCGCAGGCGGTGATGGACCTTCGTTGCACCTAGTTGGGTGCTGTACTAACATGTGATGGGTATGTGCCTTGCCCATCTTGGTCTGGGTCAGCACAATTGTCTTGAGGGTCACCACCAGGCTGTTGCCCAGAATTTGGCGTAATGGTACGATTAGGCAGCCTCAGAGGCATCCATGCATGCTGCCCCTGCTGTTTCCTGTCCATTTCCGTGGTGTTTCCATCATTTTCTGAGGTTTCCAGGTTTTCACGCAACCTTCCCTGTGCAGAGCTTTGGTCCCTTGCAAAAAATGCTCGAATGTCTCCCATTGACTTCAATGGGGTTCGTTATTTAAAACGAGCACCCGAGCATCCGGAAAAATTCGACTCGAATAACGAGCACCCGAGCATTTTAGTGCTCGCTCATCTCTAATTACTATGCATTTTGAAAGTAGAGAATTTGAAATTTGGAAATTTTCAATTTTTTTCAAATTTTTTGTAAATTTTGTATTTTTTTTATAAATAAAAATGAAATATTTTGCCACAAATTTACTACTGTCGTGAAGCAAAATATGTGACGAGAAAACAATCTCAGAATAGCCTGGATAAGTAAAAGCATTCCAAAGTTATTATCACATAAAATGACACATGTCAGATTTACAAAAAATGGCCTGGGCACTAAGGTGAAAACAGGCCCGGGGTTGAAGGGGTTAAACGTTGCATGCGCGCATTTTGTTGATTGGTCCAGTTGTAAACTGATCCAGTGTTGTAATCAGATAAATCACATTGCCATTTGTTGCGTTTAGTGTCTTTTATGTCCTTTTGTAGTTTATCCAAAAAGGGCTTGAATTTAGAGAGATAATCTTGGTACTCCTCAGGAGTTATTAGAGTACTGAATGTATTAATACAGGACTCCAATTTAGTTTTACTGTCCAGTAAATCCTTCTGTAAAAATTGCATATTCAATAACATGAGGTCAAATGAGAATTTGTTGGCAATGAGTTCATATTTTTGGCGAAAATCTATGTCTTGCATATACATAGTAGGTTGACAATGTGTACGTAGGCCTCGTGGTATACGGCGAGTTTTGTAATACTCGTTAAGGTGGTAAGGTGAAGTTCCAAAGCCAGAATATGTTTACTCAAACGTTCATAGTTCTTTTTAGTGTCCAAGTGTGGCTACAAAAAAACGGCATCCCCATTACAACCATTCAGGATTTCATCAGCGTCTTCTGTTGTAAACATAAAAAAATCCGGTGTAGACTGTTCCCCAAAGGGGTTAGTATAATTGGTAGACTGCATAATACAAAAAGCGTGCAAGCTTACTTGAACGATGAATTTCGGGTGATTATTAATTGAGTTTTGTTTGTTTGATACACTATGAGTTTAATCACAGTTATATTTATTTTTCACATGAATTGATTGATGCACTTATGATCATGTCTATAATAATGATTCTGTACATTTCGCCTTAATTATAATAATGTATTTTACTCTTAATTTGTATAATGAGATAATATGAATAATTATGTAATTTAGTCTTTATATACACTGGCACCATTGTATTCACATTACTGCTAGAGAAAAGTCCCAGTAAGAGGACTGAAACATTGCTCTGGTGAATAAAAGACACCATTTTTGATACACATCCATGTGAGTGCTGTGGAATTACTTTGTTTTTTATCTAAAATCCAAAAGTAGATCACATCCACAGCCGCAGGCACACCACCCGAACTGTTGCACATTGCAGTGCTGCTTTCATTTCCTTGGGATCCGAACTAAAAAGTAATAGGATGTAACAGTGTAAAAATATATAAATATACATATGAATATTACATATTGTAGTCAACAGAATAAGGATAATTAACAGTAGCAGGAAGGGTTTTAATAAAGGAGTTGTAATAAGGGAGAACGACGACGGGACATCAATAGGCTGAAAACTGAGAATGGAAGCACAGGAGCAATGTGGAGAGCAAGCTGCTGGCACGGCGTGCGCCCACTGGTACGAACATACCTAGAAGCCGGGAGCCGGAGGAAAGAGAGCGTCTGGTCTGGCCATGTGCGAGAAGAGAACGCACGCCAAAAGACAGAGCAATTAGAAGGGAGGGGAAGACTTATTTTATCCACCAATACTCTCCACAACATATACCGTGGAGGAAATAAGTATTTGATCCCCCACGTCTCATAATTTTATGCCAGCTTTATTTTAACAGTGCCACATAGAATATCAAAAGAAAAACGGAGAAAATTACATGAAATAAGAAATAAAAAATAATTTTCATTTCTTTGAGGGAAATAAGTATTTGATCCCCTAGGAAAACATCATTTAATACTTGGTGGCAAAACCCTTGTTGGCAAGCACAGCAGTCAGACGTTTCTTATAGTTTTTTATAAGGTTTGCACACACTTCAGGAGTAATTTTGGCCCACTCCTCTCTGCAAATCATCTCCATATCCTTAAGGTTTTTAGGCATGCATTTGGAAACGCGACGCTTCAGCTCTCTCCATAGATTTTCGATGGGATTCCATGACCTTGATATGCTTCTTATGGAGCCACTCCTTTGTTTCCTTGGCTGTATGTTTTGGGTCGTTGACGCGCTGAAAGACCCATCCACGACCCATTTTCAGTGCCCTGGCGGAGGCAAGGAGGTTGTCACCCAGGATTTTGCGATACATGGCCCCGTTCATCTTCCCGTCAATGTGGTGAAGTTGGAGTGTGCCCTTAGAAGAAAAACACCCCCAAAACATAATACTTCCACCACCATGCTTGACGGTGAGGATGGTATTCTTAGGGTCATATTCTGTATTTTTCTTCCTCCAAACACGTTGAGTTGAGGCCAAAGAGCTCAATTTTGGTCTCATCTGACCACAGCACCTTCTCCCAGTCTTTCTCGGACTGTTGGATATGTTCATTGGCAAACTTGAGGCGGGCCTGGACGTGAGCCTTCTTGAGCAGAGGAACCTTGCGTTCACTGCAGGATTTTAAACCATTACGTCTTAGTGTATTACCAATGGTTTTTTTGGAGACTGTGGTCCCAGCTGCCTTGAGATCATTACTCAACTCCTCCCATGTAGTTCTTGGCTGATTTTTAGCCTTTCTCATGATCAATGAGACTCCACAAGGTGATATCTTGCATGGAGCTCCAGGCCTGGGTCGATTGACAGTAATGTTGTACTTCTTCCACTTCCAAATAATTGCACCAACAGTTGTCACCTTCTCATCCAGCTTCTTACTTATGGCTTTGTAGCCCATTCCAGCCTTGTGTAGGTCAACAATTTTGTCCCTGACATCTTTAGACAGCTCTTTAGTCTTGCCCATGGTGGAGATGTTGGAGTGTCACTGAGACTGTTGGCAGGTGGCCTTTTATACAGGTGACAATTTGGGACAGGTGTCTCTCATCCAGGTAATGACTTCACTGTAATTAGGGGGTGTCAGTGGTCTGTGGGAGCCAACATTAGTCATGTTTTTACTACGGGATCAAATACTTATTTCCCTCAAAGAAATGCAAATTATTTTTTATTTCTCATTTCATGTAATTTTCTCCGTTTTTCTTTTGATATTCTGTGTGGCACTGTTAAAATAAAGCTGAAAATAAAATTATGAGACGTTTCATTTATTTTTTAGTATTAAAACTTTTAAAGTCAGTGGGGGATCAAATACTTATTTCCTCCACTGTAGTTAGATAATTCCCCCCCCCCCATTATTGACCCCATGATTGTTTTACCTAATCATGTAGTATTTTACACTTAATCATGTACCTTCTTCTTTTATTTTATTATATTAATGGACTCTCAGTCCACAATGTCAACAGTTATATGTACGTTTTAACATTCATTACCCCAATTACCTTCATTATTTGCACCATAATTGATCTAATCTAACACGTCTTTACCTTATATTTATTTTCACCATCTCCTCAAACCATATATTTTTTATATTTGAAAGTATTCGGCCCTCTGGAACTTTTCAACCTTTTGCCACATTTCAGGCTTCAAATAAAAAGATATAACGTTTCACATTTTTGGTGAAGCATCAACAACAAGTGGGTCACAATTGTGAAGTGGAACAAAATTTATTGGATCATTTTAAACATTTTTTGTAATAATAAAACTGAAAAGTGGCGTGCAAAATTATTCGGCCCATTTACTTTCAGTTCAGAAAACTCACTCCAGAAGTTCATTGAGGATCTCTGAATGATCCAATGTTGTCCTAAATGACTGATGAAGATAAATAGAATCCACCTGTGTGTAATAAAGTCTCTGTATAAATGCACCTGCTTTGTGATAGTCTCAGGGTTCTGTTTAAAGCACAGAGAGCATCATGAAGACCAAGGAACACACCAGGCAGGTCCATGATATTGTTGTGGAGAAGTTTAAAGCCGGATTTGAATACCAAAAGATTTCCCAAGCTTTAAACATCCCAAGGAGCACTGTGCAAGCGATCATATTGAAATGGAAGGAGTATCAGACCACTGCAAATCTACCAAGACCCGGCCATCCCTCTAAACTTTCATCTCAAACAAGGAGAAGACTGATCAGAGATGCAGCCAAGAGGTCCATGATCACTCTGGATGAACTGCAGAGATCTACAGCTGAGGTGGGAGAGTCTGTCCATAGGACAATAATCAGTCGAACACTTCAGAAATCTGGCCTTTATGGAAGAGTGGCAAGAAGAAAGCCATTTCTCAATGATATCCATAAAAAGTCTTGTTTACAGTTTGCCACAAACCACCTGGGAGACACGCCAAACATCTGGAAGAAGGTGCTCTGGTCAGATGAAACCAAAATCAAACTTTTTGGAAACAATGCAAAACGATATGTTTGGCGTAAAAGCAACACAGCTCATCACCCTGAACACACCATCCCCACTGTCAAACATGGTGGTGGCAGCATCATGGTTTGGGCCTGCTTTTCATCAGCAGAGACAGGGAAGATGGATGGAGCCAAATACAGGACCATTCTGGATGAAAACCTGTTGGAGTCTGCAAAAGACCTGAGACTAGGATGGAGATTTATCTTCCAACAAGACAATGATCCCAAACATAAAGCAAAATCTACAATGGAATGGTTAAAAAATAAACGTACCTAGGTCTTAGAATGGCCAAGTCAAAGTCCAGACCCGATTCCAATTGAGAATATGTGGAAAGCGCTGAAAACTGCTGTTCACAAACGCTCTCCATCCAACCTCAAAGAGCTCAAGCTGTTTTGCAAGGAAGAATGGGCAAGAATTTCAGTTTCTAATTGTGCAAAAACTGATAGAGACATACCCCAAGCGACTTGCAGCTGTAATCACAGCAAAAGGTGGCGCAACAAAGTATTAATGCAAGGGGGCCTAATAATTTTGCACGCCCCACTTTTCAGTTTTATTATTGCAAAAAAAGTTGAAATGATCCAATAAATTTCGTTCCACGACACAATTGTGACCCACTTGTTGTTTATTCCTCACCAAAAATTTAAAATGTTATATCTTTTTGTTTGTAGCCTGAAATGTGGCAAAAGGTTGAAAAGTTCCAGGGGGCCGAATACTTTCACAAGGCACTGTATATATTTATACTTATTTATTTTTTATTAACTACTATTTATTATTTTTTATGGTTTATTATAATGGTCTGTCAGTGCATATACATTACGCATTGAAATTGCTCACATACGTATATGTGTTTTTTAGACTTGAAAAAGTAGCGTGTATGCTCCGAAATGCGTTGTCAATAAAATAGAAGCTGCAAACCACTTCAGTTGGTTGTCTTGTAGCGCCGTCAAAGTGTCATCTGTGAACGTGCGAAGCTGTACGCACGTTCCTCCATCTTCTGGTTTTCCTTATTCCTCCTAAGGGCTGGTATCCCCCCAAGCGAGGACCAACGGACACTGGCAACACCGACCCACCGTTATTTTCTGCATACACTAAGGTTGTGCCTACGATTGCACAACCCCATAAGGTGAGCACAACTAGTGTAAACATCCATCCTTCTGATCGATACATACTGCCCTATGAGCGCCTCTCCCATTTCTTCTCGCCTCTATTGCTGTGTAGGTGCAAAGGAAGGTGATAGAAAGGATGAGGAGTCAATGGTTGTAAACAACAGAACTTTTACTTAATCAGTTGCCTTGAGGTAGTTAGTGCAGTTCAGTTACACGGCAAGGTGACAACCCTTATAACGCATACACAATTGACTTAGCTGTAATCCTAGTAACAGGCTTGACTATAGGTGTATTGAGATTTTTCTTTGGCTGGTATAAGAGAGTTCCTTTCTAACCATTCTCACATCTAACCATTCAAACTCTATCCACCAGATACTAGATATAATAATTCTTACTTGTAATTAGCAACCCAACCAGGGCGGTCTTCCTAATGGCAGGCATGAATCCTCTGCTTCATTGTTTGCACTGGTTACTTTCAGATACACTGGTCCACACTGTCCATAGAGGTATGTGGTAATAGACAACTTTGCGCCTAGTCGTCCAGCTGTGTCCAGGTGCTTTAAGGCTTCTCCCGATTACTGGTGCTGTGGAGTTCATAAGCTAATGCTGCTCCTACCTCCACTAGACTTTCTCTATATCCTGGTTACTCTGGTCTATGCTAGGTAGCTGTAAAGGATGTTCTCCACACTCCCTCACCTTGGACAGGGCCAAGGGGCTAAAATGGCAGCTATATATTGGACTTATCTTGTTCTGATCCTCACTCCTCAGCTAACTTCCTCCCTTCTACACTGAACTGGTTCTAACCTGCACTGCCACACCCTATAGCAGGGGTGGCCAACCTAAGGCTCTCCAGCTGTTGCAAAACTACAACTCCCTGCATGCCCAGACTTCCTACAGCTATTAGCCTACAGCAAGGCATGGTGGGAGTTGTAGTTTTACAACATCTGGAGAGCCGCAGGTTGGCCATGCCTGCCCTATAGTATATATGTGTGGTGAGAGCACCACCTAGGGGTGAATGGATGTAATGACATGCACATGTAAAACAGCCTGTTATAAGGAATTACAGCTATACACAGAAATACATCAATATGCATACTACAAATATCCAAATGTATACAGGGCCACACAAATATCACAAAGTGGGACACTGCACATTGGGCTGCCTTCTCACCAATCGGGTCCCTTTCAACGCAGAGCAGGGACCTGATTGGGGATAGGAATGCAAGCTGAGACCCCTGCAAACCCCATGTATGCTGCGGTCAGCTTTGAACGTGGCATACAAGGGGTTAATCTGTTGTACACTAGAGAGAGCTTTTTTTTTTTTTTATGAATCTGCATATTTTAACGCCCAAAAGACATAAGTAGAGATGAGTGAATGTTAGAATTTCACAAAAAGATTTGATTTTATTTGTGATGTATTGCGTTAAACAGCTATTTCCTGGCTGCGGAGAGCCTGTATAGTGTAGAACACTGTGCATTGCAGAAACAGGCATAGGTAATTCGCTGTGCTCATGAAACAGTACAGTGTGGCAGTATGACATGCAGATGACACTCTCAGAATCACTTTACACTTCACTTATTTGGTCAGTTACGGGGCCAAAGCAGACCAAATAAGTCAAGTGTGAACTCAGCCTTACACGTCAATGTTAGCGTCAGGTATATAGAACCGTGCAGTGGCCCAAGATTATACTATAGAGTGAAAGATAATAAATCCTATACCAACCAGACCTATTATCAGGCACACCCAAAAATTTCATCTAAACCCTCAGTTTATATTGGTGTTAAAGCCCATACCAAAAATAATCCACCAAAGAAATAAAAGTATATTTCCTTTATTAGACTCAATTAAAATACAACAAATATTTAATTAGAACGCTAAAAAGGGGTTGAAAATAATAAATGTTTATTCAAGAACCAAGGATATATAAATTAAATAACAATGTGTATGGGGAATCCCTCGATAAGATCCCTAAGCAGTCTGCGTGGGGATGCTGTCGAGACTGCACAATCAAGATAAGTTTGCCTATAGTAGGTCAATACTGCCACTGCTGTGAGGTTTAAGTAGGGGTATCACTGTGAGTGTGATACCAAATATTCACAACATTGGCCGACTACCAAGGTGGTAATATATCTCCAATTGTATCTGGAGCCAGTAACCTATCTGTAGTAGTCTATAGCAAGCTATGCTCATAGTAGCCCCACTCTCAGAGTGGAGTGGTCATTCAGTGCAGGTACCCATATAATGTATCGCCAGTTAGGCAAATGTATCAATGCACTGTACCATCCTCAAGACCACATCCACACTGGTTGAATGAACTGCTGTCGGAGGAAGTCGAGGACCGCTCTACATCCAAGATCATGAGGGATGGAACTGTAGAGGGCCTCGACATCTAGAAGTTACCCATGTTATGCTGCTGAATAGAAATAGGCTCCTGATGACATGTTCACATAACATAGAAACGCGTCGATCCGTGAACCTAACATACAGTTGGCGGGCTCCTGTGAGAATCAGGAATGCCCGGATAGCTGTTAGCAGTTTTTGACTTAGCGTCTGGGGTACTTAATAGCTGCAGAGTGCGCTTTTACTACGGACACTAACTGCAGTTCATTCAATCAGTGTGGATGTGGTCTTGAGGATGGTACAGTGCATTGATACATTTGCCTAACTGGCGATACATTATATGGGTACCTGCACTGCATGACCACTCCACTCTGAGAGTGGGGCTACTATGAGCATAGCTTGCTATAGACCACTACAGATATTTGTTGATTTATCATATAGAACACATACGTCTTGACAATCTAATTGGTTATAGTGTTCTTATCAATTAAAATACAAACAGATTAAAATTAGAGGAATCCACATGATTGTAGGAGGAAAAAAGGTTAAATAATCTAACTAGTAGGGGACTAACTCACATGCAGACCATGGCAAATTTATATGGAATATAGTAAATACCAGAAAAAGAAAAATTGAAAGAACAACATATCCAAGTGGATTAAGCCTAAACTTCAAGGCACATAAGTACAGTTTGTATATGAAACCCGGTACCACAAGCCATAAAGTAGTAAATTTTGGAACAAAGTACATCAGATGCCCACTGTCTGCATGGATGTCCCCCACTTACCAAACGCATGGGAACAATGGGAACGTCATTCTGCCTTTGCAGCTCAAGAAGAGTGTGCTTTTCAGTGTAAGAGTGGCTGAAGTGCATGCACAGTTTTCTGGCCATTTTCAGGATGTCTTGCAGATGGGTGGAACCGCTTTACAACCAGATTAACCATGTGTGCCATGCAGGGCGCATAGCTCAGCCCTCCTTGATGCAGCGCCGGCATGATGTTCTTCCCATTGTTGGTGACCATGGTTCTGATCTTAAGTTGTCAAGGAGACAGCCAGGATTATATTTCTTGATGGCGGACGTGTAGCAGTTCTTCCCTTGTGTTACTCCATTTGCCCAGGCAAACTAGTTACAGGACAGTTTGACACCGCCGTGCCCTGCACATGTGGAGGCGGAGGACAAGGTGGAGGATGAGAAAGCAGCGGAGGACATTGGTGCAGGACCCACAGCATGAGACTGTGGAGACGGCAGTGCCGTCACCTGGCCAAGTTGCTAGTGTGGCTGGGCAGGAACCACATTTACCCAGTGGACTGTAAAGGACATATATTGTCCTTGACCGTAATTACAGCTCCACACTTTGACGCTGCTGTAAACTTTAGCAGACACCGAAAAGGCTTAAGGACTACTGGCCCACCTTCTGTTCAACAAACAAATGCAAGGTTGGTACTGCCTTTTTGGAGAAGTAATGACGGCTTGGGACTCTCAACCTTGGCACGGCACAAGCAATCAGTTCTCTGAAAGGTGTAGAGTCAACCACATGAAAATGGAGGGACTGTAGTTCCAGTAACTTGGCCAGGAGCTCATTCAGCTTCTGCTCTGTTGGATGAGTGCACACATACTGTTGTCTTTTTGCAATTGCCTCTGGAATGATTGCTGACTAAATGAGTGACGAGGAGCAGGAGCATCAGGACCAGTAGAAGACGAGACGGAAACATAGCTCCCTTCTGATGAGGTGGGGGAGCTTTGAATGCAGGAAAAGGGGTGTCGGCCACTGCAGTAGCGCCACTGGTTTTCCCAAGCCACTTTATGGTGACTCTTCATGTGTTGCATCAGGGCCATGGTGCAAACATTGGCACTCCTGGCCATGCTTCACCTTCTGTCCACAGATTCTGTAAATGGCCATGCTGATGGCTTGATGAAAAATTGCCAAACCATTGAGTATGACATTTTTCCCCCACCACTTTGTGCTGACTGTCTGCTACCCTTGCCTTGTTGAACCTTTGCCCTGTTACTTCTTTCCGACAGGTAGGCTCCTGCGTAGTCGGTGGTCTACCCCGGGCGCATTTGGCTTCCATCCTCCTACTGTTGCCACCCTGCTGCCTCACGGCCACGCTACCACCCTGCTAGAGTCTAGCTGAAAAGTGAAGCCGAGACAGCTGCATACAATACATCTCGAGCTGAGGGAACAGAAAATGACATAGGCAGGTTAAGGACAGGTGGGGGCACAGAGCTTGTTCCCCAGCCATGCCAACTAAGCGTTATGTCAGAGGAAGGTAAATGCAAGTAGTTATATATCAACAAAATACACCCCAAAACTGGTTGTTTCAAATGGCAGTTTCACCCCAGAAGCAAGGATGAATGGACGTACTTATATATATTTAAAATAAATACACCACAACAATGGTTGTATCAGGCAGCAAGTTCACTCTAGAAGCAAAGATGAATGGAAGTACTTTTATATATTTAAAATAAATACACTCTAAAACTGGTTGTATCAGGCTGCAAATTCACCCCAGAAGAAAGGAAGTAGTTATATATCAACTAAAACTGTTTATATCAGACCACACTTTCAGTACAGAAGCAAAGGGTGAATGGAAGTACAGTAGTTATGTATTAACTAAATATACCACAAAACTGAATGTATTAGGCCTCAAATTCACTTCAGATGCAAGGATGAATGGAAGTACTTCTATATATTTAGAATAAACACACCCCAAAACTGGTTGTATCAAGCCGCAAATTCACCCCAGAAGCAAGAGTGAATAGAAGTAGTTATATATCAAGTGTATTTACACTCCAAAACCTATACACTGTAAAACCTATACACCGTAAATACACTGGAGTGTATTTACACTCCAAAACCTTTTGTATCAGAGCACACTTTCAGTATGGAAGCAAGGATGAATGGAAACACTGACGTAACTATAGGGGTCGCAGTTGCGACTGGGCACCTAAGCCGGGGGGGGAGGGGGGCGTAGGAAGGGTCCACCCTTGCCAGTGGTGCTGTATGTTTCCCTTTAGAAGATGCACTGCATCTTATAAAGGGAATACTAGTGAACGCTTCCATAATGGAAGCGCTCACTAGTCTGCAGGAGAAGGGGGAGAGAAGCGCTGTGAGCACTGTACAGTACTTACCCCTCCTCTTTCTTGCTCTTCCCGGGGACTGCTCTGCTGTGTCCTGGCTTCCTGCAGCGTCAGGACGTACAGAGCACACTCTGACCTGATGCTGCAGGAGGTCAGGTGACTGCAGCGCGGGCCCTGAGTAGAGATGAGAGCCGGCAAGACAGCCTGACAGGGAAAGAAGCGGCAGAGCAGGAGAGGTAAGTTTGCTTATTTATTTTATAGTCTGATATGGAGGTCTGATTGGAGGCCTGATGGGTCTGATTGGGGGTCTGATTAGGTGTCTAGATTGGTCTAATGGGGGTCTTATTGGGGATCTGGAGGTCTAATGGGTGTCTGATTGGGAGTTAGGAGGTCTAATGGGGTTCTGGAGGTCTCATATGGGGGTTTGGAGGTCGAATTGGGGTCTTATATGGGGTTTGGAGGTCGAATAGGGGTCTTATATGGGGTATGGAGGTCTAATGGGGGTCTTATCTGAGGTCTGATATTGGGGCGGGGTCTAACAGAGGTCTAAATGGGGTCTGGTCTGAGATGGAGGGGTCTCATCTGGAAGGTTAGGGGTTATTGTTTTGTACTGGGACACTGTCTATATGGTACCAGTATTTTCAGGGCGACTATTTCTGCAGTATAGTATGGGGGGAGGGGGGGCAGGATGGGGTGTTGAGAGGATGATAGAAAAGTAGGAAAGTAAGGCTACTTTCACACTAGCGTTTCTTTATTCCGGTATTGAGCTCCGTCATAGGGGCTCAATACCGGAATAAAACGCTTCAGTTTTGTCCCCATTCATTGTCAATGGGGACAAAACTGAACTGAAGACAACGGAATGCTCCTGAAAGCATTCCGTTCCGTCTTCAGACCGGAGAACAAACCGCAGCATGCTGCGGTTTTCTCTCCGGTCCAGGCATCCGCACCAAGCCGGATCCGGAATGACCCCCAATGCAAGTCAATGGGGACGGATCCGTTTGGTGTGACACACCAGTAATCCGGATCTGTCCTCCATTGACTTGCAATGGGGAGTCATTCCGGATCCGGCTACACAGAAATACATACATACATACAGACATACAGACCTACTTACATACATATACATACTCCAGGCAGGGACGCCGGCAGCATGTCTTCATGCGCCTCCTGCGCGCAGCTATGACGTTTCCCCACTGCGCCCAGCAGAGGGCGCTGTGGGGAATCGTCATCACTGCGCGCAGGAGGCGCGTGAAGACGTGCTGCCGGCGTCCCGGGCTGGAGTATGTGAGTATGTATGTGTATGTATGTATGTATGTGTTTGTGTATGTATGTCTGTATGTATTTCTGTCAAAATGTGTGGGGCCGGAGCGCTGCTCCGGCTCCACACATGTATCAGTGTTAGCATGGATTCGTTGGCACCCTTTAGGTGCCGGATCCGTGCTAACGCTAGTGTGAAAGAGGCCTTAGATGTTCGTTTGTTTTACTCTGCAGAGATGAGACGCGGCTGAAATAAGTCACAATGGTGGTCTTATCTGAAAGTAGAAGATGAAGAAAGAGAATATCTACATCAGAGGAGAAGTCATAGTATGTAAGAGGTATGTGGGGCTGTATTATCCTGTATGTTCTGTATGTAATGTTTTCCAAGCATGTCTTTAAAGGGGTTGTCTGCTTTTTTTATTTTTTTGTACGAGTGCTGACTTCTCTGTTCTGATTACCTGCTCATCACTGCAAATGCTATGGCGAGCAGGTGAACTGAGCAGAGAAAGCACCTCTCATAGTGCTGCCCTGTCTCAAAACAGCAGATCAGTGGGGGTGTCAGGAGACCCCCCCCCCGATCTGATATTGATGACCTACCTATTGCTGAACTCTTGCACCAGGGCCCATGAGCTACGCCCCTGAATGGAAGTAGTTATATATCAACTAAATACACCCCAAAACTGTTTGTATCAGACCGCAATTTCAGTATAGAAGCAAGGGTGAATGGAAATAGTTATATATCAACTAAATACATCCCAAAACTGTTTGTATCAGACCGCACTTTCAGTACAGAAGCAAGGGTGAATAGAAGTAGTTATATATAGTAACATAGTAACATAGTTTATAAGGTTGAAAAAAAGACATCTGTCCATCTAGTTCAGCCTGGTATCCTGCAAGTTGATCGAGAGGAAGGCAAAACTAAATACACCCCAAAACTGGTTGTATTAGACCGCACTTTCAGTACATAAGCAAGAATGAATGGAATGAATGTAGTTATTTATCAACTAAAAATACCAAATACCACACTTTCAACCCAGTAACAGATGCTAGGATTACTGCAATTACTGTTTAAAACAACCTAAAATCTGTAGTAATAGATCACTTTTAGTAACCCCAATTAGTGTAGCAAGGTGTAATAGAATAGCTCTTATTACCTAGGCTTTACACTCTGCTATTGGTCCCTGACCTCTCCCTACAGCATGGAAAATGTCTCCCTGTTCTTTCCCTACACTATGAATAATCTTTCCCTGAACAGCTTAATGTTTTACTTTTTTTTTTTTAAATAGTCTTTTCTAAACATTGTCCCTAGTGCCTGTAACGTCTCTCCCTGTAATGTCTCTCCAAGTTCACTGTAAAATGGCGGAGACCAGACATGAGAAGGCTTTTTGTAGGGCTGTGACATCTCAGGGGTTGGCTATCTGCTGATTGTCTGTCTGCATGGCATTATGGGTGCTCCCTTATTGTCAGGCTTCTTACTTTCATTTTATGACATATAAAGCAGCCATTTTAGAAAAAATACGACTTCAGGACGAATCAAATTTTTTTGAAATTCGGGTCGAATTCCACTTCGTCAACTTCAATTCGCTCATCTCTAGACAAATCTGTTAGTGTCGCCAATACTTCATTATTTCCAAAGTCAACTGTCAGTAGTTGTGTCTTCAGTGTGTTTGTGGAAAGGGAAGGACATAGTATTGTGTCTCCCTGTCTTTAACTTCCAGAAACCAGATTTCCAAACTGTTCCATACTTTCTGTGACTGTGTACTTTTAGGCCCAAAAATGTCAGGGACACGGAAGGGCTTCAAATGAAAGACCCAGGTCCAGAATGTGCAGCAGGGCCAGGTATCTAGCCACAAGTTCTAGTAGTAGTAGTAGTAGTAGTAGTAGTAGTAGTAGCAGGCCCATGTTGTCCCTACTGGCCTCGGAAAGGTGTCTGCCTCCTCCACCTTATCCTACATAAATACTCTCCCATCTCCAACAGCAGCAGGGCACAGAGATGCTCCCACTCTCCTCCTTTCCTATCTCGGCTCCAGTCACGTGTTGCCATGCCATGTTGGAGCTGATCAGTCTGGGTGACAGTAGCCATACAGGCAAGCAGTTGCTAAAGTATATCAAGCAGCAAACTGCTGCTGGCCATCACCCCGCCAGTTCCAACTGGGCAGCAAGGTCAGCGACAATGACTGCAATATGAATCTGCACAGTACTGTGTAACCTATTCTGTGGACAGGTGAGAAGTTATCATTCTGGAAAAACCTCTTTTAATAAGACATATGCAAAGACATATGCAATTCACAGGCAAGCCTTGATGGTATGGTTAGTGAGGAGATAAGGAAGAGTCCCTTAACTCTGTTAAAAAGAGTCAGTGAATGTCATCTTTTAACTTTAAAAGTGTATATCTCTATTAGTAAAGGCTACACTGACAAGCCACATAGGTTGGGACTAGTGTTGAGCGAGCACCTCTGTGCTCGTATGCTTGGGTGCTCTGGCCGAGCACTAGGGGTTGCTCTAATGTTAGTCAATGGGACTAAACCATGCACCCCCTGCTCGGAAGAGGGGAGGGTGTCTGGTTAATAGAAAAAGGTCAGAATCGCGACTTCTCCTCTTTTACTCCTTTCACTCGTAAAAGTATGCTAATTAACTGAATTTGTACGCATTAGCGCACAATGCATACGCATTAGCGTACAAAATGCGTACGCATTAGCGTACTAATGCGTACGCATTAGCATACAAATTCGTACCCATTGGCATATAAATTAGTACGCATTAGCGTACAAATCAACATTACAGTGCGGGGAAGAGACTCGAGTTAGGCCGAGCATGCTCGCACAACACTAGTTGGGACCAATACCAGAAAGTGATTTAACAGAAAGTGATTTTAACAGAACACTCGCTATGCACAGCATTAACTAATATGTATTTTACAGGAGTTAAAATTGACCTTTCAACAAAAAGTAATGAAGCCAAAGCCAAGCAGAAAGACCCTGGAGCTATGTTCCAAATGAATGGAAAAAAAGAAAACAGAAAAATGAAAGGTGATTCTTCTTTTTTTGTGCCAGAAATATGATTTTAAAGAGTCCTGTACTTTAAACATCTTCATAATTTTTTTTATATAGTCCAGAACAGTACAAGCTTAAGCAAAGCATAAATGAACCTAATGTGTTGGGCCCTCAGACAATAACTATAGTCAATCCTTCCCTGATCTCAGGCACATTTGGGATAATATTTTATTATTCAAAAAGTTTATGAAACATAAGAAATTGCTAATTTATTTTAGCCCCCCCCCAGACACACACCACAATAAAAAGAAAAAATGACTCTTTTCACTCCCAATAATTTGGAAATCCCATATGTGAAATCACATGGGAAAAGGAAGGATTAGCACTCTTAAATCAGCTACTAGATACCGCTTTGAGAACCTTTGTGTCTCTTCATCAGACCTACCAGTTACCCAAATCCTATTTTTATCAATACCTGCAGATCCATCAAGTCAACTCCCCCCTGACCCCTACCTAGAACCACTCTGACTGGCCTTTTCTTTAGTAGACATACATTCTCTGCTAAAGGTCTTTCTACTGCTTATCTCGTATTAGGCCCTAAACTAGAGGATAAGTTTGATTTTATGTTGAAGTGTTAGGAGGAGCTAGGTTGTGAATAGTAATTGACAGACTGGCTTGATGCTTTCTACTGGGCTCTAACTGCATCAACCATGCAGAGCAGAATTGTAAACTTCAGTTCTGCTGATACCTCACCTCAGCCAAAATAACACACATTAATCCTCTTTATGACCCTTTATGTTGGAGAGCATGTGGGGATAGGGGTACCCCAGCACAAATGTGGTGGCACTACCCTCTCATATTACCTTTCTGGTAAGAGGTCTTCAAGCTTCTATCCAGGGTTGCTGGGTTCCCTCTCTCTTTCTCCATCCATGGCTTTGCTGTCCATTGGACTTGGGTCTCTTCCTCACACTCATTAATGGGTAATTTCTAACATACTGACAGCAGCACGGAAGCTTATTGCAAAAACATGGAAACTTCCACTTACAGCAAGTATTTTTGAACTAATGGCTCTGGTCAATCAATATGTGCAACATTAGTGCATATATGCATCTTCACACCAATCTAGACAGATTATAGAGATTAGGATAGATTTCAGTATCTTGGCTGCAGGACATAGACTGCAGGCTGCATAAAACCTATAGTTTCATGGACAGATGTCCAAATGTACTTTCAGATTCCGTTATCAAACAGTTTATTCCATTATTCATATAAAACAAGGAAATCAGCACTTATAGTACTTACATATAGGGATGAGCGAACCGAACCGTAACGAACCAGATTCGTTACGAACTTTCCCAAAAGTTCGGTTCGTCACCGAACCGAATTTTGACAAAGTTCGTAACGAATCTGGTTAAAATAACGGCGACGCAAAATATACGCATATTTATTGAGAATGTACGCTAATGCGTACGTATTCCATTAAGTAGCGTACTTTTAACAACGCTACACTGTATGTTCGTTACTTGAGTAGGAATGTTCGCAGACGCAGTATATGAGTACGCTAATGCGTACATATTCAGTTAAGTAGCGTACCTTTGACAACGCTAGACTGTATGTTCGTTACTTGTGTAGGAATGTTTGCGGACGCAGTGCATGCGTACGCTAATGCGTACATATTCATTTAGTTAAGTAGCGTACCTTTGACAACGCTAGACTGTATGTTCGTTATTTGTGCGGGAATGTTCGCATTAGCGTACGCATTAGTGTAGATTCTAAAATATGCGTAGATTTTGCGTCGCCGTTGTTGAAGTCACTTGGATTTTTTTCCACTTTTTTCATTGTAATAGCAACTGCAAATAAACGAAACTGTACCCTATCTGACTCCCATTATTGTAGAAGCAATTATTCAGCCGTTATAGCAAGGTTCGTTTTAGGTTCGGTTCGTACGAATCCGAACTTCAAGAAAGTTCGCCGAAGCGAACCGAACCAAACTTTTCAAAAGTTCGCTCATCCCTACTTACATATAGTACATGACAACCACCTTCTAACAAAGCTAGAGTCAACCCACGTGATTCAAGGTATCTCCCCAATTGCTCTGATTTATTTCAAGCTGACAGCTCAGGGAGTGTGCCTTTTCGTAGGGGACGTGTCCTCTCTGCTGCAGCTCTCTCCCTGTAACTGTCATAGCTTCTAATGGTAGATATGGCTGGTGGCTGTTTAAGGATGGAATTGAGCAGATAAATAAGAAAAATAAGAAAATAACAAATAGAAAGTGGCTCTATATACAGTGCTGTGAAAAAATATTTGCCCCTTACAGATTTTTTTTTGTTTTTGCACATTTGCCACACTTACATGTTTCAGATTATCAAATAAATTTGAACATCAAAGATAACCTTAGTAGATATGAAAAACAGTTTTTTTAAAGGATGGTTTCATGCCCTGATCTGAAGAAATTAAAAAAAAAGATGAGAAAGAAAGTTAATGATATATCAGTCTGGAAAAGGTCACAAAGCCATTTCTAAGGCTTTGGGGCTCCAGCAAAGCACAGTGAGAACTATTATCCACAAATGGAGAAAACCTGGAACAGTGGTAAACCTTCCCAGGAGTGGCCAACCTACCAAGATAACTCCAAGAGTGCACCAATGACTCATCCAGGAGGTCACAAAAGAACCCAGAACATCATCTAAAGCATTGCAGGCCTCACTTGCCTCAGTTAAAGTTAGTGTTCCTGATTCAACAATAAAAAAGAGACTGGGCAAAAATTGTATTCATGGGAGAGCTCCAAGGTGAAAATCACTGCTGAACAAAAAGAACACAAAGGCCCATCTCACATTTGCAACATCTTGATAATCCCCAAGCCTTTTGGGAAAATATTCTGTGGACTGACAAGACAAAAGTGGAACTTTTTGGAAAGTGTGCATCCTGTTACATATAGCGTAAAACTAACACAGCATTTCAGAAAAAGAACATCATACCGACGGTCAAACAAGGTGGTGGTAGTGTAATGGTCTGGGGCTGTTTTG
The DNA here is from genome assembly GCA_900303285.1 of Rhinella marina. Classification (NCBI taxonomy): domain Eukaryota; kingdom Metazoa; phylum Chordata; class Amphibia; order Anura; family Bufonidae; genus Rhinella; species Rhinella marina. The sequence continues at coordinate 30,773 of ONZH01014992.1, read as the reverse complement.
CTTCTTCAGGACCTGGATGACTTACTGTAATTGATCTTCTCTAAGGAAAAAAAATACAATGCAACAGCAATAGCAGAGTGCTGTTGCATTGTATTTCTTTTCCTTTGTGTTTCTAGCCATGGCATCATGCACCTGCACACTGGGATGTGCTGACTGACCCCCTTTTTCTTTGCAATTGATCTTCTCTACCTGAAAATCCTGAAAGAGTTTGTGACCTTAAAGGGGTTGTCGGGGTTCAGAGCTGAACCCGGACATACCCTTAAATTCACCCAGGCAGCCCGCCTGACGTTGGCATTGGAGCATCTAATGCCCTGATGCCCTCCCTTGCCCTGTGCTGGATCACGCAGGGCAAGGGCTCTTCTGTTTACATAGCACACTGCCGGGCGGAAGCTGCGGCCGGCAGTGTGTTTGGTGACGTCACCGGCTGTAATGGGCCGGCTTTAGTGCTTCCCTAGCCGTTTTACTGGCTAGGGCAGTGCTAAAGCCCGCCCATCAGCGCCGGTGACGTCACTGGGCTCACTGCTAGGCGGAAGCCTCCGCCCGGCAGAGCCTGGTTCGTCACCGGAACGGGGCTATATGCCTTTTCCCTCCGCTAATTACCGCAGGGAAAAGGAGGGCATCGGAGCATAGGATGCTCCGATGCTAACATCAGGCGGGCTGCCTGGGTGAAATTAAGGGTATGTCCGGGTTCAGCTCTGAACCCGGACAACCCCTTTAAGCTCAAGCATGCTTGGGTTCTTCAGCAACACAATGATCCGAAGCACACCAGCAGGTCCACCTCTGAATGGCTGAAAAAAAAAGAAAATTAAAGTTTTGGAGTGGCCTAGTCAAAGTCCAGATTTAAATCGGATTGAGATGCTGTGGCATGACCTTAAACTGGCCGTTCATGCTTGAAAACCCTCCAGTGTAGCTGAATTAAAACAATTCTTCAAAGGAGAGTGGGCCAAAATTCTTCCACAGATGTAAATGACTTATTGCCAGTTATCGCAAATGCTTGATTGGCAGTTGTTACCTCCAAGTGTGGCACAACCAGTTTTTAGGTTTAGGAGGCAATTACTTTTTCACTTAGGGTCAAGTTGGTTTGGATAGCCTTTTCCCTTAACCCTTTCAGTACCGGGCCACTTTTCATCTCAAATACCAGGCAGTTTTTTGCAAATCTGACATGTCACTTTATGTGGTAATAACTTTGGAACGCTTTTACTTATCCAGGCCATTCTAAGATTGTTTTCTCGTCACATATTGTGCTTCACGATAGTAGTAAATTTGTGGCAAAATATTTCATTTTTATTTATAAAAAAATACCAAATTTAGCAAAAATTTGGAAAAATTAGCAAATTTCAAAATTTCAATTTCTCTACTTTCAAAATACATAGTAATACCTCCAAAAACAGTTATTATTTTACATTCCCCATATGTATACTTTATGTTGGCATCATTTTATAAATGTCATTTTACTTTTTTGGGACGTTAGAGGGCTTAGAAGTTTAGAAGCCATTTTTCAAATTTTCAACAAAATTTCCAAAACCATTTTTTTAAGCACCAATTCAGTTATAAAGTGATTTTGAGTGGCTTATGTAATGGAAACCACCCATAAATGACCCCATTTTAGAAACTACACCCCTCAAATTATAAAAAACTGCTGTTACAAACTTTGTTAACCCTTGAGGTGTTCCACAAGAATGAATGGAAAATGGAGGTGAAATTTCAAAATTTCACTTTTTTGGTAGATTATTCATGTTAATAATTTTTTTTCTTGCAAAACAGCAAGGGTTAACAGCAAACTAAACCTCAATATACATTACTCTGATTCTGCAGTTTACAGAAATACCCCATATGTGGTGGTAAACGTCTCTATGGGTTTGTGGCAGTGGTCAGAAGGAAAGGAGCACCATACGGATTTTGGAGGCAGATTTTGCTAGAATGGTTTTTAGGCATCATTTTGTAATTGAGAGACCCTGACGTACCCCTACAGTGGAAATCCTCAAAAAGTGACCCCATTTTGGAAACTACACCCTTCAAAGAATATATTAAGGGGGGTACTGGCCACTTTGACCCCCTAAGCGTTTTACGGAATTTGGAAACACTTGGCTGTGAAAATTAAGTTTAATTTCTTCCAATAAAATGTTGATTTAGCCCCAAATTTTTCATTTTCACAAGGGGTAACAGGAGAAAAGCACCCCATAATTTGTTACCCATTTTCTCCTGAATACGGCAACACCCCATATGTGGTGGTAAACTGCTGTGGGGGCACATGGCAGGACTCAGAACAATAGGAGCGCCATATGGATTTTACAACACAGATTTTGATGGATTGGTTTGCGGGAGCCATTGATTTTTATTTTTTTGAGTTATTGTCTTATGTGGGGGCTCATTTTTTGCGGGACGAGATGACGGTTTGATTGGTACCATTTTGGGGTACATACGCCTTTTTGATCGTGTGGTATTACACTTTTTGTGAGGCAAGGTGAAAAAAAATGGCTGTTATGGGATAGTTTTTTTTTTTTTTTTTTTTTTACAGCATTCGCCTGGGGGGCCATCTCATGTAATATTTTTATAGAGCAGGTTGTTATGGACGCGGCGGTACCCAATATGTGTAACTTTTTTATTTTTGGAAAGTTTTACACATTAGATTTATTTTTGAACAGAATAAAATCTGTTTTTTGTGTTGCCATTTTCAGACAGCCATATTTTTTTATTTTTCGGGCGATTGTTTCAGATAGGGTATCATTTTTGCGGGACAAGATGATGGTTTGATTGGTACCATTTTGGGATAAATACGCCTTTTTGATCGCCTGCTATTACACTTTTTGTAAGGCAAGAGGGAAAAAATGGTTGTTTTCGCATAGTTTTTATTTTTTTCAGCATTCGCCTGGGGGGCCATCTCATGTAATATTTTTATAGAGCAGGTTGTTACAGACGCGGCGGTACCCAATATGTGTAACTTTTTTATTTTTGGAAAGTTTTACACATTAGATTTATTTTTGAACAGAATAAAATCTGTTTTTTGTATTGCCATTTTCAGAGAGCCATATTTTTTTTTTTTTCGGGCGATTGTCTCAGGTAGGGTATCATTTTTGCGGGACAAGATGATGGTTTGATTGGTACCATTTTGGGACAAATGCGCCTTTTTGATCGCCTGCTATTACACTTTTTGTAAGAGAAGGTGACCAAAAAAGTCTGATTTGGCACGTTTTTTTTTGTTTTGTTTTTTTACTGCGTTCACCTGGCGGGGTGGATGACGTGATATTTTTATAGAGCCGGTCGATACGGACGCGGCAATACCTAATGTTTATCTTTCTTTTTTTACCTTTTTATTACAATATTTTTAAACTTTTTTTTGGAAAATGGCTTTTTTTTTACTTGAAACTTTAACTTTAACTTTTTTTTTCCATTTTATTTAACTTTTGGGGGTCTGATCCCCTTTACAATGCATCACAATACTTTTGTATTGTAATGCATTGGCTGTAAGTGTATTACTCTTACAGCCTGTAATACACTTACAGCCTGCTTCCTGTGCGATCCAGGGGGCTGGATCGCACAGGCACGCAGGGATAGCAGCCACGATGCCTAAGGAAGGCATCGGGCTGCTATCCGAGCCATCGGGTCCCCATCACAGCAGCGCGGGGACCCGATGGCCCCCCCGCTCGCCATCCTGATTCCCTTAACTCCCGCAAACCACATGTGCCACGGTCAGCGCTGACCACGGCACATGAAGGGTTAATGCGCCGGCATCGGTGTTTTCACCGATGCTGGCGCATTCAGCAGGGGTCCGGCACCTCGGCACAGCCAGACCCCCACCGCTGATCATAGCTCCGTACATGTGTGCCACAATAGCACACCCTGCAAATGTTAAAATCCGTTTTATTAAAAATTTCCTACCAGGGAGATCGGCAACCTGGTCACATGGTGCCCTCCCTGCACTTTCTATTTGCTCCAAGAACACGTACAATTCCTTGTGCACGTGATCCTAGAGCTTCTATACCACCTTCCATGAACGTGTCAATCAAGCACTGAGGACACGTTCATGGACTGCCCCCTGCTCTCCATCCACAGTACACCTGCATCAGAGAGAATGTAAGCACAAGTGCACTGCAGCAGTTTACACTGTCCCACCCCCTATCTTGTCAACCGTCTGTATAGCAGTCTGCAGGTCCTGCAGGTTAGTGGAGAAGATGGACTGAGGGAGGTTACAGTAAAGCGTTTGAGATGTCCCCCAATGTGCCCCTTCCTGCTTACGCCTGCAATCATCTTCTGTATTGCCCGAGGAGCACCCCCACTCCACATCCCTTCTGTCTCTGCAGGTCTCCGTACAAACTCCCCCGTCATTCCCATTCATGTTTAGGATGGCTGAGCGTCCCTTCCACAGCCCCACTCCACATCCCTTCTGTCCCTGCAGGCCCCTGTCCAAACGCTAAAGGCAGGAGCCTGATCAGGCTAAGTGTAAATGACAATACATAGTTACATAGTTAATACGGTTGAAAAAAGACACATGTCCATCAAGTTCAACCAAGGGAGGGGGTAGGAGTGATGAAGGGGAGGGGGACGGGTAACCTTAAGACATGACTCTACATTTCTTGTATGTGGTGACCTTCCTTTTTCTCTAAGAATTTATCTAAGCCTGTTTTGAAGCCCTCAGCTGTCTTTGCTGTGACCAGCTCCTGCGGTAGACTGTTCCACAAATTCACAGTTCTTATAGTAAAGAAGGCTTGTCACCCCTGGAGTCTGAACCTTTGCTTCTCCAGGCGGAGGCACCGCCCCCTTGTCTTTTGAGGGGATTTTACCTGGAACAGTTTTTCACCATATTTTTTGTATGGGCCATTTACATACTTATACAAGTTGATCATGTCCCCCCTTATACTTCTCTTCTCAAGACTAAACAAGTTTAACTCCTTCAATCTTTCTTCATAGCTAAGATGCTCTATGCCCCTTATCAGTTTAGTTGCCCGTCTTTGCACCCTTTCCAGCTCCAGGACATCCTTCCTATAAACCGGAGCCCAGAACTGAAAAGCATATTCCAGATGAGGCCGTACTAATGCTTTATACAGTGGTAATATGACATCCCTGTCCCGCGAGTCCATGCCTCTTTTAATACATCACAATATCCTGCTGGCCTTAGAAGCAGCCGATTGACATTGCATGCTATTCTGCAGTCTATGGTCTACAAGGACACCCAGATCCTTCTCTACAAGTGACTCTCCCAGTGTTACTCCCCCTAGGACATAGGAGGCATGCAAGTTGTTAGTACCCAGATGCAGGGCCGTATTTAGGGTCCATGCTGCCCTAGGCACTCTCTGTGATGACGCCCCCCCCCCAACGTGACCCATTCCCCCACGCCCCCAAATAGTAGCATAGTAGCCTCTCCTCAGTCCCCCCCATCCCATAGTAGCCTCCTCCCCCCACAGTAGCATAGTAGCCTCTCCTTAGAACCCCCCACCCCATAGTAGCCTCTTCTCACCCCCCCACCTCATAGTAGCCTCCCCTCGTTACCCCACCCCCCATAGTAGCCTCCTCCCCCCACAGTAGCATAGTAGTCTCTCCTCAGTAGCCCCCCAACCCCATAGTAGCCTTGTTACCCCACCCCCCATAGTAGCCTCCTCCTGGACTTATTACAGTGACCTATCCTCCCCCCCAACCTCCTGGATACTGAAAATGATCCTCTGCCAAGCCAATTAACCCCCGCCCAACTACCCCACCATCCCCATACACTCAACTACCCTCAGTCTGTACCCCCCCCCCCCACCTGCCGCTGGTGCACCTAGCTTTTCTGATGCCCAAGGCAAATATTGAAACACCCCCCATGCCAAATTCTCAACCTAATCCCTTCCCTCCAGTCCTACTGTTAAAGGGGTTGTCCTCTTTTTACTACTAATGACCTATCCTCACGATAGGTCATCAATATCAGATCGGCTGGGGTCCTCCGGCACCCTGACGATCAGCTGTTTGAAGAGAGAGCAGAGCTCATATGAGAGCTGCTTTCTCTGCTCTGTTCACCTGCTCGCCATAGAATTTGCAGTGAACAGCAGTAAACAGAGCAGAGAAAGCAGCGCTCGTACAAAAAAAAAAAAAAGACAACCCCTTCAAAGACAGACTTGGAAAACATTTCATACAGCACTACAGAGCATACAGGGTCATACAGCGCCACATATGTACCTCTTACATCCAGTGACTTCTCTTCTCTGATGTAGACGTTCTCTTTCCTCTTCTTCTGTCAGACCAGACCACCATGGTGACTTCTTTCAGCCGCTCCTCGTCTCTGAAGAGTTCAACAAACAGACATCTTACTTTCCTACTTTTCCATCATCCTCTCACCTTCTCCACATCTCACCCTGCCCGCCCCCCATACTATACTACAGAAACAGCCCCCCTGAAAATACTGGCACCACACAGAAAAACAGTACCCCCCTTACCTTTCAGATCAGATCCCCATATCAAACCCCAGATGAGACCCCCCATCTACAGACCCCCATTAGACCTCCAAACTCCCATATCTGACCCTCATTACACCTCCAAAGCCCCAATCAGACCCTCATTAGACCCCCAGACCCCCTATCAGACCCTCATTAGGCCTCCAGACCCCCTATCAGACCGTCATCAGACCCCCCATTAGACCTCCAGACCCCCTATCAGATCCTCATTAGACCCCCAGACCCCCAATCAGACCTCCAGACCCTCAATCAGACCCCTCTAGACCCCCAGTCAGACCCTTCAGACCCCTAATTAGATCCCCAATCATACCCCCCCCTTCTGGCCCCATATCATACTCTTGTGGCCCCCATATAGAACTCTCCTTCTGGGGCCCATGTCAGACCCCCCCCCATTCTGTCCCACCATTTCAGACCCCCCCATTCTGTCCCACCATTTCAGACCCCCCCCATTCTGTCCCACCATTTCAGACCCCCCCATTCTGTCCCACCATTTCAGACCCCCCATTCTGTCCCACCATTTCAGATCCCCCCCATTCTGTCCCGCCATTTCAGACCTCCCCATTCTGTCCCACCATTTTAGATCCCCCCCCCCATTCTGTCCCACCATTTCAGATTCCCCCCCCCATTTTGTCCCACCATTTCAGACCCCCCATTCTGTCCCCACCTTTTCAGATCCCCCCCATTCTGTCCCCACCATTTCAGATCCCCGCATTCTGTCCCACCATTTCAGATTCCCCCCCATTTTGTCCCCACCTTTTCAGATCCCCCCCATTCTGTCCCCACCTTTTCAGATCCCCCCCATTCTGTCCCCACCTTTTCAGATCCCCCCCATTCTGTCCCCACCTTTTCAGATCCCCCCCATTCTGTCCCCACCTTTTCAGATCCCCCCCATTCTGTCCCCACCTTTTCAGATCCCCCCCCATTCTGTCCCCAACTTTTTCAGATTCCCCCCCCATTCTGTCCCCACCTTTTTAGATCCCCCCCCCATTCTGTACCCACCTTTTAAGATCCCTTTTTGGCCCCCACTTCAGACCTCAGATCAGACAAGAAAAAAAAAAAAAAACTTACCTCCGGTCCTGGCTGTGTCCCCGCTCTCTCCTCTTCCAGGGGCCCGCGCTGAAGTCACCTGACCTCCTGCAGCGTCGGGTCAGAGGGCACTCTGTACGTCCTGACACTGCAGGCAGTCAGGACACAGCAGCGCCAGCCTCAGGAAGAGCAAGCAGGAGGAGGGGTAAGTACTGTACAGCGCTACCAGCGCTTCACTCCCCCTCCTCCTGCAGGCTAGTGAGCGCCACCCGACAGCAGCACCCTAGCACCCCCCCCCCCCTGCGGAAATTTAAAAAAAAAATAAAAAAATCCAGGATGGTTTTTTTTTTTTTTTTTAAAATCGTGATATACTCCTGGCGGGGTGCCGCCCCCCGCAACCTGCCGCCCTAGGCCTAGTTGTTAATACGGCCCTGCCCAGATGCATAACTTTACATTTATCCACATTGAACCTCATCTGCCAAGAGGATGCCCAAACACTCAGTGTGTCCAAGTCAGAAGTAGTATAAAAGCGAGTATGAAGGAGACAATAGTGGGTGATGATTGTGTGAATGCAGAATCCGTGTGGGTGGAATTACAAGGGGAGACTAACAATGAAATAATTATTTTTGGTGTAATTTATAGACCCCCAAACATCACTGAGGAGATAGAGGATCAGCTGCATAGACAAATAGAGCGGGCTGCCCAGGCGGGTACAGTAGTGATAATGGGAGATTTTAACTTCCCTGGTATTGATTGGGGTCATGGATCGGCTTCCACTGCAAAGGAGAGAAATTTTCTTAACTTATTGCAGGATAATTTTCTGGGCCAGTTTGTAGAAGAACCAACAAGAAGTGATGCACTGTTGGATCTGGTTATATCTAACAATGCAGAGATAGTTGAGGAGGTAATTGTTCGGGAAAACCTTGGTAATAGTGACCACAATATAGTTACTTTTATCCTAAAGTGTAGAAAGCATAAACATGCTGGGAGATCAAAAACATTTAATTTTAAAAAGGTCAATTTCCCAGGGTTATGGGCCGCACTCCAGGACATAGACTGGGAGCAGCTGTTGTCAAGTAGTGACACAGATGATAAATGGGAGACCTTCAAATCTACACTGGGTAACTATACTGCAGAATTTATTCCTAGGGGGAACAAATACAAACGCTTAAAATTAAATCCTGCGTGGCTTAATGCGGATGTTAAAAGGGCAATACATGAAAAACAAAGGGCATTTGAAATATACAAATCAGAGGGGTCTGCCATAGCCTTTAATAACTACAAAAGGGTTAATAAAGATTGTAAAAGGACTAAAAAAGTAGCAAAAGTTCAAAATGAAAGGCTGGTGGCCAGGAATAGCAAAACCAATCCCCAAAAATTCTTCAAATATATAAATGCAAAAAAACCTAGGTCAGAGCATGTAGGACCTCTGAATAATAGTGATGGGGAATTGATTACTGGGGATCAGGAAAAGGTGGAGCTACTGAATGAGTTCTTTAGTTCTGTATATACACATGAAGAGGTGGGAGCTGCTGTCGGTAGAGTAAGTGCTGGTGATACTTCATGTAATATACTCAACTGGTTCAATATAGATATGGTCAAAGCCAAGTTAAACAAAGTAAAGGTGAATAAGGCTCCAGGACCGGATGGGTTACACCCAAGAGTTCTTAAGGAACTTAGTTCAGTAATTTCTTTGCCCTTGTATATAATATTCAAAGATTCTCTGGTGACTGGCATAGTGCCGAGGGACTGGCATAAAGCAAATGTGGTGCCCATCTTCAAGAAGGGCTCTAGGTCATCCCCGGGGAATTACAGACCGGTGAGCTTAACGTCCATTGTGGGGAAACTTTTTGAGGGTCTAATAAGGGACTATATACAGGAATATGTTTTGGATAATAGTATTATAAGTGATAACCAGCATGGTTTTACTAAGGACAGAAGCTGTCAGACTAACCTGATTGGTTTTTATGAAGAAGTGAGTAGAAGTCTGGATAGAGGGGAGGCTGTGGATATTGTGTATTTGGACTTTGCAAAACGTTTGACACGGTCCCTCATAGACGTCTGACGGGTAAATTAAGGTCAGTAGGATTAGAAAATCTACTCTGTAACTGGATTGAGAACTGGCTGAAGGAGCGTACTTAGCGAGTGGTGTTGAATGATTCCTACTCTGAATGGTCCCCAGTTATAAGTGGTGTACCCCAAGGTTCAGTGCTGGGTCCACTTTTATTTAATTTATTTATTAATGATATAGAGGGAGTAATTAACAGCACTGTTTCAATTTTTGCAGATGACACTAAGCTTTGTAGTAGAGTCCAGTCTATGGAAGATGTGCAGAAGTTACAAGCTGACTTGGACACTGTATACAGTGTACTGCAGTGTATTGTAGAGGCATCATACCCACTGGATATGCAAGAATCAAGTGGGTCCAGGTCCAAAAATTGTAAAAATAAAAAAGAATGAAAAAAAAATTCAAATAAAAATTAAAGCTTTTTCCTATATCCACACATTATAAATCTTAAAAAAAAAACCTGTTTGGTATCGTCGCGTCTGTAATGACCTTATCTATAAAAAAATCACATTACCTATCCTGCACAGTGAACGCCATTAACCCATAGGATACCAGCGCTGTACGGCACTGGGAACAGGGTCAGAAATCCCAGTGCCGTATAGCGGCGTACTGCTGATAAGCCCAGGGGTCTGGCAGTCACTGATAGACAGACCCCTGATGTATGCGCCGGCATAGGTGAAAACACAGATACCGGCGCATTAGCCCTTGCACTGCCGCGGCCGCTGACCATGGCTTGTATGGTATTCTGCTGGGTGTCCATTGGGTCCCCGCGCTGCTGTGAAGGAAGGCCAAAAGTTGAAGTCCCAGAGTGGGACAAAAAATAAAGTTAGAAAAGAAGTAAAAAAATGAAAAGTTTCAAGTAAAAAAAGAAAAGGATCCTTTTCCCAAAATACAGTTAAAAAAAAATTTGGAAAAAGAGAAAAGTAGACATATTAGGTATTGCCGCGTCCGTATGGACCAGCTCTATAAAAATATCACATGATCCACCCTGTCAGGTGAACGCTGTAAAAAAAAAAAAAAAAGGTGCCAAAACAGCCATTTTCTGGTCACCTTGCCTCACATAAAGTGACCCAAAATGGTACCAATCAAACTGTCATCTGCTCCCGCAAAAAATTAGCCCCTACCTAAGACAGTCGCCCAAAAAATAAATAAAACATGACTCTCAGAAAATGACATCACAACTTTAGGATTACTTACCAGTAATCGTTTTTCCATGAGCCCATGACAGCACCCCTGAGAGATGACTAGAATAGAAACTAGCTTGGGGGTACTACCGCTTGTAACACCTTCCTCCCAAATGAAAGACAATCATTAGAGTCTAAATCCAACGTGTAGTGACGAAAAAAGTACATGGAGACATCTATGTAGCTGCCCTATAGATTTGTTCTAAAGATGCATTGGCCCTTTCTACCCATGAGGTAGAGAGAGATCTGGTTGAGTGCACACCTAGATGTAACCTTATTACCCCTGTTCTTTCCACCAAACTGTACAAAAAGTCTAGAGGATTTCCTCCACTGACTGGTGACGTTCAAATAATGACAGGCATCTTTTAACGTCTAGACAATGGAGCCTCCTTTCCTTCTCATTCTTAGGAGTTTGACACAAATATGGAAGAACTATTTCTTGTGACCTATGAAAAAGAGAGACCACTTTGGGTAAAAAAGATGGGTCTGGGTTAATGAGTACTCTATCCTAGGGGAAGATAAAAAGGCAGAAATCTCACCCACTCTCCTAGCAGAGGTGATGTCCACCAGGAAGGCAGTTTTAAAAGAAATCGTAAAGTGGTTCAAAAGGAGGCTCCATCATCCTAGACAACACTAGATTCAGATCCCACGGGGGAACAGAAGACCTGATTACAGGCTTGATTCTACTGATTGCTTTGAAGAATCTCCTGATCCAAGGATGATTGGCAATGGGGAAATCAAGAAAGGCACTCAGTGCTGACACCTGTACTTTAAGGGTGCTAAGTCTAAGGTTTTTATTAAGACCTTCCTGAAGAAAATCCAGAATCTTAGGCGTAGGAGGACTCAAAGGATCAACCGGAGTCCTAGCGAACCTTAAAAAAGTCGTCCAGACTCTAAGGTAAATGATGGAAGTTACTTCCTTACGACAAGATAAAAGGATGGAAATAACTTTTTTGGATAAACCCCTACGCTCTAAAATTTCCCCTTCAAATACCAAGCTGCCAGGTGAAGGTTCTTTACTTCCAGATGAAAGACAGGCCCCTGAGATAACAGATCCCGTCTGTCCATAAGAATCCATGGATCTGACAGGGACAGCTTCCTCAGCCAAGTGAACCAGGTTCTTCTCGACCAGAAAGGTGCAATTAGAATGAGCCTCGTCTCTTCCTGCCTCAGCTTCTGCAATACTCTCTGGAGAAGTCTTAGAGGAGGAAAGACATACAGAAGCTGAACAGGCCAAGGAAAGGAGAAGGTGTCTATGCCTAACAGACAATCTCTTGGATTTAGGGAAAAGAAGAGACTGCACTTCTTGTTTTGCCTGGTTGCAAAAAGGTCTACCAGAGGACGACCCCAAAGCTGGACTATCTGATCGAAAGGTCGGTATAAATCTTGACCTGGTGATTTACTGCTACAATATTTCTGTTCCTTATGTTTGATATTGATTTTCCTACTTTGTTATACTTTATTGTCCCAGTGTCTTTTGACTTTTGGCCAGTTTGATATGCACTTGGTTTTTATACTTTTTAATAATTTTGTGAATGCTAATCATGTGTTATTGTGATTTATAATAAAATTTCATATTTAATCATGCAACATTGATATATTTTTTGTTTATTTTTGCTCCATATATTTAATTGGTTATATACTCTTTTAGGATCTGCCACTGAAATGTCCTGGAATGAAATAGGGACCAACTTACAGCTGGTATTGTGGAGGTCATTCTGCCCAGTTCTGCCATCCCTTGCCTGATAGTTTGATTCTTTGAGGCTATCAGAACTTGCACATCTTTTCTTATCCGGGTTATCTTGTGCTGAGGGAGGATGCATCGCCGATTCACAGAATCTAGGATCAGCCCTAGAAAAGAACATTGTTGGGAGGGGTTTAAGTTTGACTTTTCCCAGTTTATTTGCCATCCGAGATTTACTAGGATGTTTATCATTTCTAGAAGTCGAGAGGTTAGAAGATCTACAGATTCTGCCACCACCAAAAGATCGTCCAAGTAAGGAATAACGAGAATGTCTTTTTCCCTTATGTGGGCCATGACCACTGCCATTATTTTTGTAAACAGCCTCAGAGCCTGGGATATTCCGAATGTAAGTGCTCTGTTTTGTAAATGATGAACCCGCCCTTCTATAGACACAGCCACTCTGAGGTATTTTTGAAAATCGCCATGAATTGGGATGTGTTAGTAGGTATCGTTTATGTCTAGAGAGGCCATTACACAATCTTTGTAGAGATGTTTTATTGCGGACTGTATGGATTCCATTCTGAACCTTTCTCAAGTTTATAATCATTCTGAAAGAGCTGTCTGGCTTGGGTACGAGAAAAAGGGATGAATAAAATCCCCTACCTCTTTCTGAGTCTGGAACAGGAATTAGAACAATTTTCTTTAAAAGAGACAAAACTTCTCTTGTTGAAGACTCTCCTGTTCATACGAAAAAACTTCAGCCTTCTAGGTGTTTGGAAACAGGAAAACCTTTCTTATTATCAGAGGCCTTCATCCAAAACCGACCCAAAAATAAATTCTCCTTGGCAAGGAATAGAACAGAGCTTATTTTTTTAACCTGTGTCTCCTGACCAACCCTTAAGCCAAATTGCTCTCCTAGCCAAGTTGCAGAGAGCTGCAGATCTAGCATTTAATCTTATTGCATCAGCTGAGGTGTCCGAAATAAAGTCCACTGCTTTAAAAATGGTGGGAAACACACCTAGAAGCTGGTCTCTGGAGGTTTTATTATGGATGTGGGATTCTAATTCCTGAAGCCACAATTTTAAGGACCTGGCAGTAGAAGTAGTGGCTATATTAGGCTTAAAGGCCTGAGTAGAGGCCTCCTATACTTTTTTAAGTTGCAGTTCTGCCCATCTATCCATAGGGTCCTTTAAAGTGCCAAGGTCTTCCAATGGCAAAACAGATCTTTTTGAAATTTTTGCAATAGGGGCATCCAACTTAGGTGGCCTATCCCAACAGGAAGACTCACCCTCGTCAAAAGGATATTTTCTCTTGATGTTCCTAGGAATAAAAAACTTCTTGTCAGACTTTTTCCACTGTTTCTGAATTAAATACTTAATATTTTCGTTTAACAGAAAACCCCTAGATTTCTTGTGACCCAGATCACCAAACATTATATCTTGAATAGATTTCTGTTCTCTAGATTCATCAACTTTCATCGTGGCTCGAATGGCTTTGAGCAGGGAATCTGTATCCTCAGGGAAAAATAAAGGTCGACCCGCGGATTCTTCATCTGAGCAAGAGCTTGAATTATCTAGGATTTCTCCTTGCTCATTCTCATTGGAAGATTCGGAATCGGATACGATATTAGAGTGACACTGTTTGCCCGCAGCTGAGGAAGGGAGGCACTTTTTAAACATTTTGATATAATCAGAAACTTCAGATTTAACAATATCTTTAAAACTCTGAAGAAGTGACGGAGATTCCATCTCTACCACCTTGTTAACGCAATGCTGGCATAACAATTTAGCCCGGGAAGGAGCAAGTTTTTTCTTGCATATAGCACACTCTCTTCCTTTAATCTTAGCGGTGGCTTTCCTAGGGCCCTCTTTGGTATTCTAAAAATAAAATAAGAGAATAAGCCCCATTAGAAGCTGAGGGAGGAAAAAAGGTAGGGATTAACCCCCTTAGCCCACCAGGAATACCAGTCTTCCATCATGACTCTCCTGCACATCAACACGCTGATTGCTCTCTTCCTCCATACTTCCAGGTAGGGATAGAGCGTTATCCATAAGCAGATCCACAGATGACTGCAGGCTGGCTAGGATCCTTCAGACTGCACGCTGGAAGGGTTTAAAACCCACAGGTCGGGTCCCTGCCGGCATCCCCATATGGCCCTTTTATACCAGAGGCAGCTTTCCCCCTAATTTCCGGAACGCTAGTATCGGAAGCCACGTGCGTTCCAAATACCGGAAGGCTCAGCCCTCCCCGACGAAACTAGCTCCCCGACGAAACAGCCTCACTTTTAGCTCTCCACTATGGGTCCTATCCATAGGACAGGAAACGGGAACTGTTGTTACAGGGGCAGAGCCCCTCCTTCCTGAGTAAGTGCGGGAGAACAAACACACAGGAAGACAAGACAGAGACACCCAGCATGAGAGGTCAGACTAGCCAGGTCACAACCAGGAGGTAGCAAAAATACTAATGCACCAGAAACAAAGGTCAACTGCCAGAGCGTGTAAACCGAAAAAGAATCAGAAGCAAAAGAGTATTCAGACAAGCAGGATCAAAACCAGGTCATCACAATAATACAGTACCTGAACGGCAGTCAGAAGAACCAGGGAACAGGTGACTTACTTAAATAGCCCATCAGCTGGGATCATATGCTGCCTTCTCAGCATGCTAGGCACTCCCATATGACTGCATAGTAGGACAGATTGCTGGCTTGGTTTCCCTATCAACTGAACTCTCGGCCAGAGGAGCAGGTCTGTCTGTAACATGAAACTTTTTTTTATCAAACAGTGGACATGGATATCACCCACTGGCACCCATGACCCATGAAGATGGAAACTATTGTGAGAGAAAAACTGTGAAATCTTAATAGAATCATTAATCCAAATTTTGATTCAAATTCAGCGAAAGAAAAGTGGAGAATCTCAATCCAAATGATTATCAGCAACTTAACACTTCACATACTATTCCAACAATTGATTCAACCTTTCAGTCTGTCCATTTGCTTTACGATGAAAGGATAAAAAAAATGAAAGGATAGTGTAATGGCCCCAAATGGTATTTTGTTGCCATTGACAATTACCATGGAGAGTTTAGTATGGTCATTTACATTAATGTGGTAAAACCTCCTATTTACAGTGTATTTCTGCATAAAGCATATCACTCCTTATACTTTAGCACCACCTAATGGTCATTTTGTGTAGTTACACCCTTGCATATTATGTATTTCCTGGCTTATGACATCGTTGTCTCCACATACAGCATAGCTGTAATCTGATTGGTCCTAACTTATGTGTTTCCTAAATGGAGGATACTTGATCATGTGGCCTTCTGCAACTCACCACTGAACCAATGGTGAGCCAGAAGGTTGAGCTACTCCACCCCCACCACCCTGCTAAGTGGTGTGGAGCCCTTAGTGTAGTGAGCAGTCCAGTCAGGGACTCAACCAGGCTGGTTCCTGTATGTTATGTCTCCCTAAAACTAGGCCCAAGCCTGCCAAAACTACCTCTCAGCCTGAATCTGTGCTGGATTGGATTCCACAGACCTCATACTGTTCAGCAAGGCACATCTGTTATATATTGCACCGCCTGCTGTGGTAAGGAGCACACGTTTGAGGGTCCTCCTGGTCTCCTGCCAACACTTAACCTGACTTTCGTGTCAGTGGCTCACGCGCTGTCTCCCCGGTCACCGGATTGGACGACACGTAACGTTCTCAAGGTCTTAAATCTCCGTTCTAAGTCCTGTGCCATCCGGCTGAAGCATCCCAGATCAGGTCTGTGATTCTATCTAAAGTCAAGTTTCAGTTTCAAGTCTTTATCTCAAGTATATTATAATTAGTCAGTATATTTCTTAAAGAGACAAATAGCTCTGAAAGATCAAAAGACATATCAAGTATCCTCCCGCGTCATATTCTACCTGATCTTGAAAGAGACTGTGTTATTGCCATCATTAATCCTGGTTACTACCAGGGACAGACCGTTCACTGTATTGCAAGTTCCTACAATAAATTACCAAGTTGTTTTGAACCTTACCACTGCTTCATTGGAGTATTCTCTGTGAGTAAGCTCACCCTGGGAAAGGTACTACAGAACCTCTTGCGCCCTTACCCCCGTGCCATCGCCCGTGACAACCGTGACTACCCTTTCCTACCCAGGAGTGAATAACTTCCATAGCTCACCACAATAGTACCTAAGTTCTCACACAAAGATCTCCAAAAGTTTCACACAAACTGAACACATCTGCCAGTTACAATGTTTTCAGGAATTCCTTGGATTTTTACAATATGATCTAGAAAGATGTATGATAGTTCCATTGCCGAAGGAAGTTTACCCAGCAGAACAAAGTGACACATCTTAGAAAATGTGTCCACCACCACCCAGACCACAGTCTTTCCTTGAGACCAAAGGAATGTGTCCACCACCAGCTGTTTGAGAAGGCCGTGACACTCAGCCTTTTCTTAGCTTTTCCTAGGCCAGTGACAACATTATCACGACATGACGACGTCTCGTGACCTAGGCGCAGCTGAGCCCCTTTTAAGTGAATGGATCTGAACTACAGTACAAAGCAGAGCCACTATACAACGTTCTGTGCTTATTATAACAACCAAGAGACAGACTGGCTCTATTAGGACTGTCTTAGGGCTTGTTCACACGACCGTATGTCTTTTGCGGTCCGCAAAAACGGATCTGCAAAAAATACGGATGACATCCATGTGCATTCCGTATTTTGAGGAACGGAACAGCTGGCTCCTAATAGAACAGTACTACCCTTGTCCGTGATGCGGACAATAATAGGACAAGACTTATAATCTTGCGGAACGGAAAAACGGACATACGGAAACGGAATGCACACGGAGTACCTTCCGTTTTTTTTTGCGGACCCATTGAAATGAATGGTTCTGCGTACGGTCCGCAAAAAAACGGAACGGATACGGAAGAAAAATACGGCCGTGTGAACGAGCCCTTACAGGTAAAAAAAACTCCTTTAAAAAGAATTCACTGTTGCCCAATCTTACATATGATCCCTTTAATAAATTGTTACAAAAACAACACTGGCCACAATGATGATTACCCTCCGGCATCATGCGTAGCCAGTTTGGTCCCTGTTCAGACTGTCTCACAAATCTACCCTTCGCTAGGAAATCTTGCAGGTTCTTACTGTGTCTAAAATTAACAAGTGGAAACTGATTAGCTACCTCTTTTAACTGGAGATCACGTGCTATTATGTGCCAATTCTTCTTTACAGAGGCCTTAATTGTATCCACCATAGTACTAAACTAGAAAGAAAAAGTAAACCTCGGGCCCACAAGGCGGTCGTCAGAGGCCACTTTATGAAGTTAGGGGCCCAAAAAAAGAGAGAACGCAGGCTACATATAGATACCCTGATGAAAGATATCAATCGGTTAGAACTGGCACATAAACTCACTTTAGCTAAACAAACGGAAAAAGAGTTGATCCTCCTAAGGACAGAATTAAAAGCTTGCTTAGAGAAAGAATCTGAAAGATATTTATATATGAGCAAATTTAGGGAGTTTATTGGGGCCAATAAATGTGGCAAACACTTAGCAAAAATGATTAGTAGACAGAGAGCCAAAGCTAATGTATATAAAATAAAAACTGACCAAGGTTCTATGGAACAAAGATCTGACAAAATTGCGGACACTTTCTGCACCTTCTATAAAAAACTTTACAACTTGCAGATAGACCCCAAAGATGTTACAAACAACTTTCAAAAAATACAAACTTACTTGGGAGAGGTCACCTTGCCCTCACTCAAAGACGCACAAAAAAGTAATCTTAGTCAACCTTTTACTGAAGAAGAAATTGAATTAGCAATTAAAGATTTCCCGAGTGGAAAAGCACCCGGCCCGGATGGTTTTAGTATCACATACTATAAAAAATTTATCCATATATTAACTCCACATTTGGTCAAATATTTTAATTCCGTAGGATCACTAACACAGTTTAGAAAAGAGACCCTCACAGCTTCTATTACCGCAATCCCGAAGGAGGATAAAGATTTAACGCTATGCTCAAGCTACAGACCAATATCATTACTAAACAATGATATTAAGATATATGCCAAACTATTAGCAAACAGAATTAAACAGTTAGTACCCCAGTTGATTGATGCTGAGCAGGTTGGCTTTATCCCGGGGAGAGAAGGTAAAGACAATATTCTCAAAGTGTTAAACGCAATTGAATATAGCCAAATCAGACACATCCCAACTGTTTTAATTTCGTCGGACGCAGAAAAAGCGTTCGACAGACTGAACTGGTCTTTCTTAATGTCTACATTAAATAAGTTTGGCTTCCCCATAGAATTTGTTGACAAAATTAAGGCGCTTTACACGATCCCCTCAGCTAGTGTGACAGTTAATGGTCTGAAAACCCATTCTTTCCAGATAACTAACGGCACGAGGCAAGGGTGTCCTCTCTCACCACTTCTTTTTGTATTATCCTTAGAGCCATTACTTGCCAAAATTCGTCGAAATCCTTTAATTTCAGGCTTAAAAACCCAAAAACATGGAGCACAAAAGTGCGGCCTACGCGGACGACATCCTATTTTTCTTGACAGATCCAATGCAATCTATCCCAATTTTAGTAGACGAACTCCAAAAATATAGTGAAGTCTCTAATTTTAAGATAAATTTATCTAAATCCATTATTTACAATGTTAATTTAGATTCCGATATGTGGCAAAAAATTCAGGCCTTAAGCACGTTGAAACCAGTGACTACGGCCTTCAAATATCTGGGAATACTCATATCCAAATCAAAATCTGAATTATATACTAATAATTTCTTAAAATTGTTGGAGGTTATTAAATCTGAACTAGAAGATTGGCATGAACTTTACATATCTTGGTTTGGCCGTGTTAATGTTGTTAAAATGAATATTCTGCCTAGAATTCTATATATTCTACAAAGCGTTCCCATAGAGATCCCAAAAATTTTCTTCAAAATGGTCAAAAAAATGATTTTATCATTTGTTTGGGGCAGAGGGCAAAATAGGATTCCATGTGAGACCCTAATGACACATAGGAACAATGGAGGTTTAGGCCTTCCAGATATAGAAAAGTACTGGCAAGCCTCACATGCGGTGAGAGTAATCGAGTGGTCCACAGCACCTATTAGAAAACTTTGGGTTGATTTAGAAGAGGAGTGCAGCACGGCCCCGTTAGGCTCCTTGATATGGAAGACTAAGTCTACTTTATTTTATATAAAAAATCTGTTAAATCCATACACTAAACATACTCTATCTGTCTGGCAAAATACAATTCGACGTAGATATCCGGATGTCCCACCGAACAGGTTACTGCCCTTAGCAACAGTAATCCCAAGGAAATTTAGGACTCTACATAGAGATCTGCTCTCAAATAAACGTCTAGCAATGGCCTCGCTGAAGGATATTAGGATAGCCAATGATATAATACCGCTTTCTGATATTAATACTTCATATCCACAAACACAGCTCTCCCAGCGCAGCTATACACAACTGAAGGCTTATTTAGATTCCCAGGTCTCGGACCAACACAAAAATTCGGATTTCTGCAACATGCTGAAATTTGTCATGGACCACAAGCCTTTGGATCATGGCATCTCTCGAGTATATGCGGAACTCCTCATACTCACCTCTCCACCTCCCCACATTGTCAAGTGGGAGGGAGAACTGAAAAAAACGTTTAATGAACAGGAGAAACTTCAAATTATAAGTAATTCTATCCCCAAGATAACTGCAACTAGACTCCAAGAAACCCATTATAAACTATTAACGAGATGGTACAAGACCCCCTTAGTTCTGAATAGGATGAATCCAAAAATTTCCAAACTTTGCTGGAGATGCGAAAAGCATGACGGCTCGCTCTCACACATTTGGGTCGATTGCTCACAAATTGTTGTCTTATGGTCCCAATTCAATCAGGTGATCAACAAAATATTTAATGCCAAAACGAAAATCGATAGGGATGTTATTCTGTTCGGCTTACTGAGAGGAGGTAACTGTATCCTTAGAAACGGACTGTTTCCCTTTCTTATTGGGGCCATGAAGACGTTAATCCCACGCTACTGGTTGCAAAAGGAAGTCCCAGAAATGAGAGATTGGTTCGTTGAAGTATGCAAAATTAAAAGATTTGAAAAACTAAAATGGTGCATTATGGGTAAAATCGGAAGGTTTGAGAAGATATGGTCTAAATGGGATGCATACTGCCAAACAAAAGATGTAAACACTTTTCTATAATTGTTCATTCAGTTTTACTGATATCCTAAATTCAAACAACTCTTTTGAGACGACGTTCAGGTTATTTTCTTTTCTTTCCCTTTTTCCTTTTCCTCTTCCTTTCTCCCCTTTATTGTATTAGGACTCATTCTTTTCTCTTAATTACTTTTTTGCTCTCATCATCATTCTGAAAGATAGATTGCTGACAGCATAACTTATTTTGTGGTTTCCACTTAACTGTGATTCTTATTGTGAACTTTAACATTATGATCATTGCGGAATATTGTCTGCATTGTTGTATGCAGTTGTACAGACTGGTTAACAATAGTACTTGAATTCTTACAGAGTGATGTGTTTACGCACTGTTATTACGTATTGTATTCAAAAAATAAAGTTAAAATTCTCAAGAATAGGCCAGGTACATAACTGCAACTAGACTCCAAGAAACCCATTATAAACTATTAACGAGATGGTACAAGACCCCCTTAGTTCTGAATAGGATGAATCCAAAAATTTCCAAACTTTGCTGGAGATGCGAAAAGCATGACGGCTCGCTCTCACACATTTGGGTCGATTGCTCACAAATTGTTGTCTTATGGTCCCAATTCAATCAGGTGATCAACAAAATATTTAATGCCAAAACGAAAATTGATAGGGATGTTATTCTGTTCGGCTTACTGAGAGGAGGTAACTGTATCCTTAGAAACGGACTGTTTCCCTTTCTTATTGGGGCCATGAAGACGTTAATCCCACGCTACTGGTTGCAAAAGGAAGTCCCAGAAATGAGAGATTGGTTCGTTGAAGTATGTAAAATTAAAAGATTTGAAAAACTAAAATGGTGCATTATGGGTAAAATCGGAAGGTTTGAGAAGATATGGTCTAAATGGGATGCATACTACCAAACATAAGATGTAAACACTTTTCTATAATTGTTCATTCAGTTTTACTGATATCCTACATTCAAACAACTCTTTTGAGACGACGTTCAGGTTATTTTCTTTTCTTTCCCTTTTTCCTTTTCCTCTTCCTTTCTCCCTTTTATTGTATTAGGACTCATTCTTTTCTCTTAATTACTTTTTTGCTCTCATCATCATTCTGAAAGATAGATTGCTGACAGCATAACTTATTTTGTGGTTTCCACTTAACTGTGATTCTTATTGTGAACTTTAACATTATGATCATTGCGGAATATTGTCTGCATTGTTGTATGCAGTTGTACAGACTGGTTAACAATAGTACTTGAATTCTTACAGAGTGATGTGTTTACGCACTGTTATTACGTATTGTATTCAAAAAATAAAGTTAAAATTCTCAAGAAAAAGTAAACCTCTTTTCTTTTTTCTTTCTTTTAGTTTTTGTTAGTTTGCAATAGAGATGAGCGAATCATTCAAAAAATTATTCGCCGAACATTCGCTGAACTTTTCCTAAGATTCGTATATTCGACGAATAGATTCGTTGTATTTGCGTACAAAATATACATTATGTGCTATTAGTGAACATTCACGCACTAATAACGAACGTTCATTTAAAAAAATGTACGCAACTTCTTAGAAGACGTACGCATGAGCGTACAAATAGCGTACGAATCCTCAGCGTACTATTGTCTACACAATTACGTAATACGCAGGCGTGCACTCCTCAGAGGCAGAGCGAATATTCGAAAATGGCATCCAGGCGATCCTCATCATTTAGCTCTGAAGAGCTGAAATTCCTGATCCGGCTGATGGACAGCGAAGATTACGATGGCACACACCGCCAACCAAACCAGCATAAGAAGGAGGTGATCCAGCAGGTGATCCAAGGCCTGCACCATCGTTTCCACAGATCCAGCGGAAATGGTCCGATCTGAAATTCAAATGCCCAGAGCGGCTTAATGAGATCCGCGCAGAGATACGGCAGGGTGAGTAACAAAATATTTGATAAGTAAAAACATGTAAAAAAATTAGTGTACTGTATTGTATATATTCCAGCAGTCACTGCAAATAATGAAAAAAGTATAGAAGGACAACGTGGTCGTGCGTAGTGCGCTGCAGTAATTTTGTTTCATGCTAGGCAATGCCTCTAACTCTCGACCCAAACAACTTAAGTGAAGGTATTCTAGTCATTATTGTTAATGGGGCTGGCCGTTTGTGTCAGGCAAATACACTAGTTCGAAAGAAAGTACCCTTATATGCCCCTTCATAGTTAGCGCTTCCTCCTCCTACACACAGACTCAAAGATGTGCCCATGCTGCAGCTACTGTCAGTGGGCGATATCCAAAGTATTCCTACCGCACCGTGTTAACGATATAAAGAAAGTTATTGCGATGATAACGTTATCTATTGCCATAAATACCTTTTTAGAAGAAAAAAATATGGCCCTCCTCTCACACCCATAATATCTTAACAGTAGTATGTGTTAGTATTAAAAAGAGTCATCATCTAACAATTGTGTACATTTTTATGTTGCAGAGCACCATCAACGACGGCGTCACCACCGTCGAGGCAGGACGGCCCCTGAAGTACCTGCAGCCTCTCATAAGTGTAAAACATATTTAATTTATTTTTCATCCAAGCTACGTGGGAGTGAGTAAATAACTCAGTAAGAGCACTAGTGGTTAGGAACGTGATCCTCCAGCCCCAAACTATTCCCATATAGCTAGAACTGTTCATTAGAGTTGAATGTAAGGCTACTTCTACACAAGCGGCAGCCCGGATCCAGCGGGTGAAGGGTCCCTCCGGATCCGTGCTGCCGCAGGTACACGTATGGGTCCGGAACCGCGCTCTGGCCCAAATTCACTGTAATGGGGGTGGGCTACGGATCTGGCTGCAGCACGTTAACCCCTGCTGAGAGGCAGCCGGAGCGAAAATACAACATGTAACTGTTGTATTTTCGCTCTGGCTGCCTCTCAGCAGGGGTTAACGCGCTGTGGCCAGATTCGCAGCCTGCCCCCATTACAGTGAATTTGGGCCGGAGCGCGGTTCCGACCCCACACGTGTACCTGCGACAGCGCGGATCCGGAGGGACCCTTCACCCGCTGGATCCAGGCTGCTGCTAGTGTAGAAGTAGCCTTAGGCCATTATTTCATGATTTTTGACAGCTGCTGCATCACAGAGGAGCCGCTCTCACCGTCCTCCACCCCAGCGAGAGAGGACCCCACCTGCCCCTCCAACACCACCAGCCCAGCTACCAGAGGTAGAAGGTAGGTAAAAAAAAAAGTGTAATGGGTGGACCTTCTGTCTTCAAAATATGAGCTAAATGTATGTTTTATCTTTGGTAGCTCCAACCGACAGTGAGCAGTTTTTCACTGGACCATGGGAAGACCATGCCATCTGGGTGTCCAGTAAGTACTACAAAAGGCTCAGTCAGTACAGAATACATGTCACAGAATAAGTCGCTCCAGTACTTTAAAGTTTAGATTTTTTTTGTGGGACAACCACTGTAACTCGATCATACAAACTAAGTACATAACTGTTTCCACCCCTACAGACATCCCCACTGACTTCGAAGTGGAGGCTGGATTACGGCGCCTTGGCTCCAGGCTCCACGCTGCCTCCCGGCTCATTCGTGGCCTGCAGCTGAAGCTGCAAGAGCTGCAGGACATGATGGCCCGCCGTCGGCAAAGGCCAGCGTAATCTTATTTTTTTGTTCCTTTCTTTTGTTTATTATATTTATTTGTTAAAAAGTTTTTTTTATTACTAAAATATTCTTGAAAAACCTGTGTTTTGAGTGTTTTGTTAAACATTTAACACCTTCCTGATCCTGACATAGTGTGAAGAAGACAGAGTTTTTTTTCCATGGCCATATTAATGAACACGGCGGTGTCTGCTGACTGAAGTATTACTACATTACACACACTCCTGTTCACTGATTACAATTGACAGACAGAAAAATAAAAAGGCTTGGCTTGTTTGGGCAACAAGACTACATTCTACCTTAACATAGGCAGTGAAAATTATATATGAGCTTTTTATGGCTGCCAGTAGTAGTAGGGGGCGGGGTATATCAGCATAGAGTGATAGGTAAAATAAATACAACAGACTGCAGTGGTGTATAACAATGTCCGCTAATATAACTTGTACGGGAGGCAGAGGCAGTGTAAAAAAAAAAATGTTTTTTTTTTAAATATATATAACTAGAGATGAGTGAGTACTAAAATGCTCGGGTGCTCGTTATTCGAGACAAATTTTTCCCGATACTCGGGTGCTCATTTCGAGTAACGAACCCCATTGAAGTCAATGGGAGACTCGAGCATTTTTGCGGGGGACCAAAGCTCTTCACAGGGAAGTTTGCCTGAAAACCTGGAAACCTCAGAAAATGATGGAAACACCACGGAAATGGACAGGAAACAGCAGGGACGCCTCTGAGGCTGCTTAATCCCACCATTACCCCAAATCCTCAGGCAACAGCCTGGTGGTTACCCTCATGGCAATTGTGCTCACCCAGACCAAGAAAGGCGAGGCAAATACCCATCACATGTTAGGGAAGCACCCAACTAGGTGCAACGAAGGTCCATCACCGCCTACAGGTGACACCACTGCTCATGCTGCCACTGCAGCTGACATCAAGTTTAGTATCTGTTCTTATCAGTTGCTGTGCCTGCTGGTGGTATAGTGGTGAGCATAGCTACTTCCCAAGCAGTTGATCTGGGTTCCATTCCCGTCTATCGCAGGAGGCAATGCAGAATCAGTACAATATCTAATACGTCCCCCTACCAGGGGTAAATTGTTTGGAGGAGGGCCTGTAGGTGGGGGGGCAAGGAGGTTTCGGTGGAAGAGCCAGAGGAGTGCCCCCTGGGCTAGCGTGTGTGGTGGTGACAACAGCCGGAATGCATTTGGAAATGCTCTAGCATCAGCCGGTGCAGTATCGATTCTTCTCAGTTTAATACCGTATACGTCCCCTATCTTGGGACCCTATATTTAATGGATATTTCGAACACGGAAAAGGGAAAAAGAGCTTGCTCTGGCCAGGGGAGTGTCTTTCCCACTGCAGCTAAGGGGACGTGTCCATGCTCTGCCTATCACAGGTCAGGAGGCAGATAAAAGAAGAACAAAAACTAACATGAGTGAAACTTCTGATACGTCCCCTATCCGGCTAAATTGTTTGTAGAGTGGGCCTGTAGGTGGGGGGGCAGGCTGGGGGGAAGGAGGTTTCGGTGGAAGAGCCAGAGGAGTGCCCCCTGGGCTAGCGTGTGTGGTGGTGACAACAGCCAGAATGGATTTTTGAAAACTGTTGCATCAAGCGGTACAGTCGTAAATTATGAACTAGATCAAGTGTAGCATGTGTTCTCTGTATTCTTCTCAGTTTAATACCGTATATGGCAGCTATCCGGAAAAATAGTTTGGAGAGAGAGAAAGATAGGAAAAAAGACGTCAATTGTTTGGAGAGTGGGCCTGTAGGTGGGGGGGCAGGGTGGGGCAAGGAGGTTTCGGTGGAAGAGCCAGAGGAGTGCCCCCTGGGCTAGCGTGTGTGTTGGTGACAACAGCTGGATGTATTTAGAATGACGACGCAGGACCCCAACTTAAAAATTTAGCATCAACCGGTACAGTCGTAAATTATGAGATTGATCAAGTGTGGCATGACTTTTTAGATGGAGATTGCATGTGGTCACGTATTCCCTGGAACCCCATAGTCACCCCTTCTCTGATGTGCTAGCCCAGAACATTCTCTGCCCCAATTCGCAAGACCTTTTGCTGTTTCCGTGTGCTGACAGTGTGGATTTACCAGTGTTGTCTGAGGAGGTGGTGGACAATGGCGAGACACAGGTGTCGGGGGGTGAGGTAGTTGTATGGGAAGCAAGTTACAGAGGGGACTCCTTGGGGGGGACTTTCTCATGATGGGACAGATTCAACTTGGGTGGATCAGGCACATTAACAGATGAATTTTTTGGGGGGTTTATTTAACTTTTATTTAGCAAAAATAACCACAGAGATATTTATTCGTTATCTTCTCTGCGCAGTCTGGCGTTGGGGTTCCTCACTTTGATGGCGAGCTGTGCCGCTCTCTCCACAATGGTCTGTAGCTTCTTAGAAGGAGACTTTGTCAGCGATTTCAGTACAGAAGGACTTGTTGCTCATCCACAGAACCTCGTCCTCCATGACATTGTGGACAAGGAATTTGCGGGTGGACCAGGAATTTGCGGAACCCTGTGAGCAGCATGTGTTTGGTCTTCTACTTGCTACCGTATCCAATGTTTGGCAATATAGATTCGCAAGTAATATTATTTTTCACACCTATCCCAAAAATAAAAATGCATGCAGTATGCGCAAATAAAACTTTGAACTGGAATTGGAGAGAGGGCCTGTAGGTGGACCTCCGGAAAAATGTTTGAATAGAGGGCCTGTAGGGGGCCCTCCCGAAAAATTGTTGGAATAGAGGGCCTGTAGGGGGGCCCTCCTGAAAAATTGTTTGAAGAGAGGGCCTGTAGGTGGACCTCTGGAAAAATTGTTTGAATAGAGGGCCTGTAGGGGGGCCTTCCTGAAAAATTGTGCTAAAAGAGTGCCAGTTGGACCTCTAAAAAATGGCGTTTTTTGGGTCAGCATTAGGCAAAGACGATATGGAGGGGGAGGAGGAGTAGGAGGAGGAGTAGAGAGGAGGAATCGGATACATAAGTTATTTAAATCTTTAGCTGCTTTCCCCCGGAGGAGATTTGAATTCCGGTGAAATCCAGGCTTTGTTCATTTTAATAAGCGTCAGCCTGTCAGCGCTGTCAGTTGACAGGCGTGTACGCTTATCGGTGATGACGCCACCAGCTGCACTGAATACCCGCTCTGACAGAACGCTAGCGGCAGGGCAGGCCAGCACCTCCAAGGCGTACAGCGCCAGTTCAGGCCACGTGTCCAGCTTTGAAACCCAGTAGTTGTATGGAGCAGAGTGATCGGTCCGGACGTTGGTATGGTCAGCTAGGTACTCCCTCACCATCTTTCTGTACAGCTCCCCCCTACTCTGCCTAGACTGGGGACAGGTGACAGTGTCTTGCTGGGGTGACATAAAACTGGCAAAGGCCTTGGAGAGCGTTCCCCTGCCAGTGCTGGACAAGCTGCCTGCTCGCCTCCTCTCCCCCGCTACTTGGCCCACAGAACCATGCCCTCTGCCGCTAGCGGCGTCAGATGGGAAGAATTGTTTCAGCTTGTGCACCAGGGCCTGTTGATACCTATTCACTCTCATACTCCTTTCCTCTGCAGGGATGAGAGTGGAAAGGTTCTGCTTGTACCGTGGGTCCAGGAGAGTGAACACCCAGTAATCGGTGTTTGAAAAAATTCTTCTAACGCGAGGGTCACGGGATAGGCAGCCTAACATGAAGTCTGCCATGTGCGCCACAGTCCCAACACGCAAGAATTCCCTCTCCTCACTGGCCTGACTCTCCATTTCCTCCTCCTCCTCCTCCTCCAAGTCCTCCTCTTCAGCCCATACACGCTCAAGAGTTAAGGACTGAGCACTGGTACCCTCTACTGTCTCGCCAACATTCTCCTCCTCTTCCTCCTCATCCCCCTCCTCTGATACGCGCTGAGAAACAGACCGGAGGGTGCTCTGGCTATTAAGTGACGTATCTTCCTCCACCGTCTCTTGTGACAAGCGCAAAGCATCCGACTTGATGCTGAGCAGTGATTTTTTCAACAGGCAAAGCAGCGGGATGGTGAGGCTGATAATGGCGGCATCGCCGCTGACCATCAGTGTTGACTCCTCAAAGCTGCTCAACACCTGGCAGATATCAGACATCCACGTCCACTCCTCATTGTAGACTTGAGGAATCTGAGAGACCTGACTACCAGTTCTGGTGGAAGATGACATCTGGCAGTCTACAATCGCTCTGCGCTGCTGGTAAACTCTGGATAACATGTTTAATGTGGAATTCCATCTCGTGGGCACGTCGCACAACAGTCGGTGAGCGGGCAGTTGTAGGCGGCGCTGCGCTGCCCTGAGAGTGGCAGCATCTGTGCTAGACTTGCGGAAATGCGCACAGATGCGGCGCACCTTGGTGAGCAAATCAGACAGATTGGGGTATGTCTTGAGGAACCGCTGAACTATAAGATTGAACACGTGGGCCAGGCATGGTACATGTGTCAGTCTGCTGAGTTGCAGAGCCGCCACCAGATTACGCCCGTTGTCACACACAACCATGCCTGGCTTGAGGTTCAGCGGTGCCAGCCACACATCGGTCTGCGCCGTGATGCCCTGTAACAGCTCTTGGGCGGTGTGCCTTTTGTCACCTAAGCTCAGCAGTTTGAGCACCGCCTGCTGGCGCTTACCCATGGCACTGCTGCTGCGCCTAGAGCTACCGACTGAAGGCGCCGTGCCCACGGATGGTAATTCGGTGGAGAAGGAGGAGGGGTCGGAGGAGGAGGCATAGTACGTTTGAGAGACCGTGACCGAGGTAGGCCCCGCAATCCTCGGTGTGGGCAGTACATGAGAGGCCCCAGGGTCATTCTCGGTCCCAGCCTCCACCAAGTTAACCCAATGTGCCGTCAGTGAGATATAGTGTCCCTGCCCGGCAGCACTTGTCCACGTGTCCGTGGTTAGGTGGACCTTCTCAGAAGCAGCGTTGGTCAGGGCACGGATGATGTTCTGTGACACTTGCTGGTGTAGGGCTGGGACGGCACATCGGGAAAAATAGTGGCGGCTGGGGACGGAATACCGAGGGGCAGCCACCGCCATGAGATTTCGAAAGGCCTCGGTCTCTACCAGCCTATAGGGCAGCATCTCCAGGCTAAGCAATTTGTAGATGTGGACATTGAGGGCTTGGGCATGTGGGTGGGTGGAACTGTATTTCCTCTTGCGCTCCAGCGTCTGCTGTAAAGACAGCTGAACGCTGCGCTGGGACACATTGGTGGACACTGTGGAGGATCGTGGAGGCGAAGGTGTGGTTTTCCGGCGGGAGGCGCTCGTGCCGGGGTCCTGGGCAGGGGGTTGACTAGCAGAGGCAGCGAGTGACACAGGGGAAGGAGCAGTGGTGTGACCCGCAGGGGGTGGTGAACGGCCTTGGTTCCATTGAGTGGGGTGTTTAGCACTCATATGCCTGCGCATGCTGGTGGTGGTTAGGCTAGTAGTGGTGGCACCCCTGCTGATCCTGGTGTGGCACAGGTTGCACACCACAGTCCGTCGGTCATCCTCACTTTCTTTAAAGAACCTCCAGACTTGCGAACATCTAGGCCTCGCCACGGGAGCTTCCCTACGTGAAACAGTTGCTGCTGATGCACCAGCTCTGGCCCTGCTTCTCCCTCTGGCCACACCACTGCGTCTTACAACCTGTTCTGGTGCAGCACTCGCCTCCGCCTCAGAAGCACTGTCTTCACTCGGCATATCAACCCAGCTTGGGTCAGTCACCTCGTCATCCTCCGATTCCTCATTCTGCTCCTCCCTCGGAATTCCTCCCCTAACAACAACTTCACCACTGTCTGACAACCGTGTCTCCTCATCGTCCGACACCTCTTTACAAACTTCTTCCAGTAACTCAACATCATCATGTCATCATCATCATCACCCACAGACTGCGACAGTTGGAAAACTTGGGCATCGGGAACGAGATCAGCAGCAACCTGAGAAGTGGTTTGTGACTCTGGGAAGGGTCCAGAAAACAGTTCCTGAGAGTATGCCGGATCGCATTCCAAATTTTTCTGGGAGGGGGCAGACTGGGGGGAAGGAGGTTGAGGTGGAGGAGCTAGAGGAGTGCTCTCTTGGGTAACGTGGATGGACTGCGTGGAAGACTGACTGGTGGACAAATTACTTGAAGCATTGTCCGCAATCCACGAGATCAGCTGTTCGCACTGTTGTGGTTTCAACAGTCCTCTACCACGTGTCCCTGTAAGTTGAGACATGAAGCTAGGGAGTGTAGCTCTGCGGAATTCCCTGCTCCCTCATCAGCGGGTACTGTCTCACCCTGCCCAGGACCACGGCCTCTGCCCCCTGCAGTAATTGAATGCCCACGCCCACGCCCTCGCCCTCGACCCTTAGCCCTGGGGTTCAACATTTTTTGTATATAGGTGTATGATAAAAAAAAAATAAAAATTAAGTCCGGTAGAATTAAGTGACGTACAGAAAGTGTCACCTGGACAGATTATACGGATTGGAGCGAGTGTGCTGAACTGTGACACACAGAAAGGTTACACGCAGCTGAGTAAAATGGATTTGTATCACTGAGCTAAAACAACTGAAAAAATAATTTTTTTTTTATATTTGTTTTTTTATATTTTTTTTACAATT
>ONZH01014991.1:0-28196 GCA_900303285.1 Rhinella marina | reverse complement strand
TGTGCAGAACTGTGACACACAGAAAGGTTACACGCAGCTGAGTAAAATGGATTTGTATTACTGAGCTAAAACAACTGAAAAAGTTATTTTCTTTTAAATTTTTTTTTTTTTTTAATTTTGTTTTTTTGGGAATGTGACGTGCAGGAACTATCATAGAACTGACTGATACCCTGTTAACGGTGGCTATTTAGACTGCGACCCAGACAAATGTCGCACACAGAGTTTTCTGGATCAAGCTGTAGATGATATTAGTAGCAAATGACTTGGTTGTATTCTGTGACGTACAGAAAGTGTCACCTGGACAGTATATATGGATTGGAGTGAGTGTGCTGAACTGTGACACACAGAATGGTTCCACACTGCTGTGTGCAATGGATTTGTATCACTGAGATAGAACAATAAAAAAAAAACAGGGTTAGATATGGCGATAGCTGCACTACTAGTGCCTGCCAGCCAGCCAAGCCAGGAGACAAAAAAAAATTTCTTCTAGCCCTTAGAAGGGCTGTTGGTTTCTTTGTGGGTGATTCCTGCCTAACAGAGAACTAAATGAAGGCCCTAACACTGTCCCTGAAAGGCAGCAGCTCTATCCCTAACGACATCCAGACGACATCTGAGCCGAGCACCACGGCCAGTCACTAGTATATTCCAGGGTCACCTGATCAGGCCAGCCAACCCCTGCTATCGACATGTAAGGGCCCCACGTGATGCTGGGTGTACCGCAGAGTCTCCTGGCTTGTGATTGGCTGTGTTTATAGGCGCCAAAAAAGCACGATGCGGAAGTTGCCATTTCCTCGAGTATGGCGAGATACTCGTCCGAGCAGCGAACACTTATGAGTACCCTAATACTCGAACGAGCACCAAGCTCGTACGAGTATGCTCGCTCATCTCTAATCACTATCCATAAACAGCTCCCTCTGGTAGTGCGTTCAACCCTTGCAGATCAAAATGGACACTATATATTTATAAAAGGTTTGCTGGGATCTCAAATGATTACTATTGGCAATGTATATGTCCCAAACTCTAACCAAGCTCCTTGGTTGAAAGAAGCTCTGGAGACGTTCCACAAATTTGCAGAAGGCATGTCTATTTTGGGTGGGGACTTGAATGTGGCTTTACATCCTGTAGTAGATACATCTGGGGGTACCTCTTCACTGTCGGGTACTTCGCTCAGATATATACGAAATAATTTGACCAAGACAGGGCTAGTGGATAGCTGGAGGGCATTAAACCTGACTACAAAGGATTATACACATTTTTCCCCAGCTCATTCCTCATATTAAAGACTGGATTATATTCTAGTGTCCACTTCATTACTCCCCTTGTGCAAAAAAGCTACCATATAACCCTATCTGATCATGCCCCTGTATTTTTCCAATTTCAAAATCAGAGTTTACCAAAGAGGGAATTTATTTGGAGATTAAACAAAACTATACTTCACAATCCCAACAATTTCGACAGTATTAAAAGCAAACTAGAGGAATATTTTGATACCAATGACAATGGAGAGGGTTCACCTAGTATGATATGGGAAGCACCTAAAGAGTAGTCAGAGGTAATTTCATTTCCTTAGGTTCTTACTAGAGATGAGCGAACATGCTCGTCCGAGCTTGGTGCTCGTTCGAGCATTAGGGTATGCGCATATGCTCACTACTCGGACGAGCATATCGCGATCCTCGAGGAAATGGCAACTTCCTCTTCCTGCATGTTAGCCGCCTTTTTTCAGCCAATCAACATGCAGGAGAGCCTTTGGTACCTCCTAGCATCACGTGGGGCCCCTACAAGTCGATAGCAGAGATTGGCTGGCCAGATCAGATGACCTGGGAATATAAGAATCTGGTCCCGCGTTGCTCGCGTCATACGCCGTCTGCATGAGATTAGGGACAGAGCTGCTATCTGTCAGGGAAAGTGTTAGGGCCTGAATTTAGTTGTTGGTTAGGCAGGAATCACCCACAAAGAACCCAACAGCCCTTCTAAGGGCTACAAGCACGTTTTTTTTTTTTTTCTTGGTCTCCTCCTTGCTGCTGGCTGGGACTTGTAGTGCAGCTACCGCCATCTTGGCTGCACACTGTTAGGGCATGAAATTAGAATGTGGTTAGGCAGGAATCATCCACAAAGAACCCAACGCTCCTTCTAAGGGCTACAACAACATTTTTTTTGTCCTCCTCTCGGCTGCTGGCTGGGACTTGTAGTGCAGCTACCGCCATCTTGGCTGCACACTGTGCACTGGTGGCAGAAAGGGGACAGCACATGGTCCACACAGACCCCAATGAAATTGCCCAAAGTCCTCTCAGTACTCATTTTGCTGTTGCTGTTCCTTGGCTTGCTGGGATCTGTAGTGCAGTCTAGGGAATATGTTTTGTCACTCAGTTATATAAACTACAGTCCAGTGAACAATTGTGCGGTGTGCTGTACAGCAGCGTCAGTCTATAAAATACGTTTTTTTTCACTCAATTATATAAACTACAGTCCAGTGAACAATTGTGAGGTGTGCGATACACCTGCCGCAGTCTAGAGAATAATTTTTTTCACTCAATTATATAAACTACAGTCCAGTGAACAATTGTGAGGTGTGTGATACACTTGCCGCAGTCTAGAGAATCATTTTTTTCACTCAATTATATAAACTACAGTCCAGTGAACAATTGTGAGGTGTGCGATACACTAGCCGAAGTCTAGTGAATAATTTTTTTTCACTCAATTATATAAACTACAGTCAAGTGAACAAATGTGAGGTGTGCGATACACTTGCCGCAGTCTATAGAATAATTTTTTTCACTCAGTTATATAAACTACAGTCCAGTGAACAATTGTGAGGTGTGCGATACACTTGCTGCAGTCTAGAGAATATTTTTTTTCACTCAATTATATAAACTACAGTCCAGTGAACAATTGTGAGATGTGCGATACACTTGCCGCAGTCTAGAGAATAATTTTTTTCACTCAGTTATATACAGTGCTGGCTCGGCGAGTCAACCCCCCGCCCAGGACCCCGGCACGAGCACCTCCCGCCCTACAACCACCCCTTCACCTCCACGATCCTCCACAACCTCCACCAATGTGTCCCAGCGCAGCGTTCAGCTGTCTTTGCAGCAGACATTTGAGCATAAGCACAAATACAATTCCAGCCACCCACATGCCCAAGCCCTAAACGTCCACATCTCCAAATTGTTGAGCCTGGAGATGCTACCCTATAGACTGGTAGAGACTGAGGCTTTCCGCAACCTGATGGTGGTGGCTGTCCTTCGGTACTTGGTCCCCAGCCGCCACTATTTTTCCCGATGTGCCTTCCCAGCCCTACACCAGCACGTGTCAGAGGACATCATCCGTGCCCTGACCAACACGGTTAGTGATGAGGTCCACCTAACCACGGACACGTGGACAAGTGCTGGCAGGCAGGGACACTATATCTCCCTGACAGCACATTGGGTTAACTTGGTAGAGGCTGGGATCGAGTCTGACCCTGGGGCCACTCATGTAATGCCCACACCAAGGATTGCGGGGCCTACCTCGGTCACGGTTTCTCAGACTTATTATGCCTCTTCCTCCAACCCCTCCTCCTCCTCTTCGCACAGAAACGCTGAGCCAACAGGCAATGTTTCTGAGGGCCAACTGGTGCTCTATACAAACAATGTTTACGGAGGGCCACCTACAGGCCCTCTCTCCAATACATTTTTTAGTAGCATCAAATACAGACACTCAAAAAACAATTTTACATGAGGGAGTGTCTCCCCGTTTGCCATCATGTTCGGTCAGGCTGTCCGTAGGTACACCACCTCTGTCGTCCGCAGAAGTGGCCACTATGAGGAAGGCCACGGCAAGAACATCCCCTTTTCAATTGAGAACAAGTGGAGACTTGTAGGAGGATGACACTTTTCTTCGGCAGTGGATTCACCTTCCCCTTTATCATTGCCAGACAACAGTTGGTGAAAAAGTAATTGGCAATGATGAAGAAAATGTAACGGTGCAGTGGACCGTCTGTGAAGCAAACCTATATATTCCCACCATGCCAGCTAGTGGCGTAGCTATAGGGGAAGCAGGGGAAGCGACTGCTTCGGGGCCCAAGCTCAGCAGGGGCCCGAGAGCAGTAGCAGGGATGAGACAAATCAGCAGGGTAATATTTCTATTTCTCTCTCTTTCCAGGGGTGGGGTGGGATCGTAACGCTGCGCATTGAAACAAGAAGATGGGGAGAGAGGGATTCTCCTACCTCTCCTCTGCGCTGCTGCACTGTGTAATCTGATTGGTGGAGGAGCAGTGAGAGGAAGCTGCTGCTCCACCAATCTTTTCAAGTAATACTTCAGTCACAAACAGGGCCCGCTCCCAGACTTCCAGAAGCACCATGTGGACCCTGCATGTGACCCTCTGCACTCCTGCCTGCCCGTCAGGCTGCCTCTCTTACCTGCCCCTCCACCTCCCTTGTAGTGCCAGCTGACCTCCTGCTCTGGCTGTAACAGACATCCAGGAAGCAGGAGCAACCCAGAGCAGCGCTGTCTCAGCCATCTGAGCATTGCTGCAGCCTTCCAGCCAGCCAATACAGCAGACCTTCAGACTCACTGCCAGCCTGACCAACAGTGGTAAGTTTGTGCCCCCTGCCCTGTACTGCACCCCCTATGCTGCATTCTGCCCCCTGCCCTGTGTCCCCTATGCTGCACTATGTGTGCCCCCTGCCCTGTACTGTACCCCCTATGCTGCATTGTGCCCTCTATGCTGTATTATGCGTGCCCCCTGCCCCCTATGCTGTATTTTGCCCCCTGCCCTGTACTGTGCCCCCCATGCTACACAGTGTGTGCCTCCTGCCCTGTACTGTACCCCCTATAATGCACTGTGCCCCCTATGCTGCACTGTGTGTGCCCCCTGCCTTGTACTGTGCCCCCTATGCTGCACTGTGTGTGCCCCCTGCACTGCGTGTGCCCCCTGCCTTGTACTGTGTCCCCTATGCTGCACTATGTGTGCCCCTGCCCTGTACTCCCTGTGCTGTATTGTGCCCTCTATGCTGTCCTGTACCCCATGCTGTATTTTTCCCCCTGCCCTGTACTGTGCCTCCATGCCGCACAGTGTGTGCCTCCTATCCTGTACTGTACTCCTTGCCCTGTATTGTGCCCCGTATGCTGCCATGTGCCCCATATGCTGTACTGTGCGTGTCCCCCCCCAGCCTGTACTGTGTGTCCCTGCACTGTACTGTACCCCATATGCTGTATCTTGCCCCCTGCTTTGTATTGTGCCCCCCATGCTGCACAGTGTGTGCCTCCCATCCTGTACTGTACTCCTTGCCCTGTACTGTACCCCGTATGCTGCCATGTGCCCCATATGCTGTACTGTGCGTCCCCCCCCCGCGGCCTGTACTGTGTGCCCCTGCACTGTACTGTACCCCCTATGCTGTATCTTGCCGCCTGCTTTGTACTGTGCCCCCCATGCTGCACAGTGTGTGCCTCCTATCCTGTACTGTACTCCTTGCCCTGTACTGTGCCCCGTATGCTGCCATGTGCCCCATATGCTGTACTGTGCGTGCCCTCCCGGCCTGTACTGTGTGCCCCTGCACTGTACTGTACCCCCTATGCTGTATTTTGCCCCCTGCCCTGTACTGTGCCCCCATTCTGCACTGTGTGCCCCCTGACCTGTACTGTACCCCCTGTGATGTATTTTTCCCCCTGCCCTGTACTGTGTCCCCCATGCTACAAAGTGTGTGCCTCCTGCCCTGTACTGTACGCCCTATAATGCACTGTGCCCGCTATGCTGTCCGGTGCCCCTGCCTTGTACTGTGCCCCCCATGCTGCACTGTGTGTGCCCCCTGCCCTGTGAACTCTCCCTTACATACGCACATATACGATGCCAGTATAGTCATGAAGGAGGGGGCACCATACAAAATTTTGCTGTGGGGCCCAGTCAGTTCTAGCTATGCCCCTGATGCCAGCCATGGGTTGTACATAAACTAATAACAGGAAAAACAAAAAAATATTTTACAAGAGGGTCAACTACAGACACTCCAAAACAAATTTTTGGGAGGCTCACCTACAGACATTTGACTGCAATCTCAGTCTGACCAAGGCATTGGTGGTGTCACTGCCATGCTGTGTCAGGCTACATTTTTGGGTGCTTCACCTGCCACCTGAGTCTAACTTGGTCACTATGGGTTCACCGCCATGCTGTGTCAGGCTACATTTTTGGGTGGTTCACCTGCTACCTCAATCTAACTTGGTCACTTGGTGTAACTACGCTGTCACCATGCTATGTCAGGCTTATGCCTGCGTCGTGGGGCGCAGTGCCAGCATGAGCAGTGGTGTCACCTGCAGGCGGTGATGGACCTTCGTTGCACCTAGTTGGGTGCTTTCCTAACATGCCAGCATATGTGCCTTGCCCATCTTGGTCTGGGTGAGCACAATTGCCTTGAGGGTCACCACCAGGCTGTTGCCCAGAATTTGGCATAATGGTACGATTAGGCAGCCTCAGAGGCATCCATGCTGCCCCTGCTGTTTCCTGTCCATTTCCGTGGTGTTTCCATCATTTTCTGAGGTTTCCGGGTTTTCACCCAGACTTCCCTAGGCAGAGCCCCGGTCCCCTGCAAAAAATGCTCGAGTCTCCCATTGACTTCAATGGGGTTCGTTATTCGAAACGAGCACCCGAGCATCGGGAAAAATTTGATTCGAATAACGAGCACCCGAGCATTTTAGTGCTCGCTCATCTCTAGTTCTTACCTAAAAAAGCGGAAAGAGGCAGAAATAATTTCCATCCAATCCCAGATCCATGCCCTGGAATCTAAACATAAAAAACATCTTTCCCCTACAGTTCTACGTGACCTAGGTCTCCTCAGATCCCAACTCAAAAATCTGTTAAATGATAGGTCAGCCAAACTGTATTTATCAGCTAAATTTAAGTATTATGCGCACAGGGACAAAGCATCTAGATTTATGCTATCACAGCTAAAGAAGAGACAGGTACATTCATATATACATATGATCCAATCTGCTTCTGCTCAACCTTTATTGCGCACTGAGCAAATAGCAACCAGATTCACTGAATACTATAACCACCTATATAACATTAGAAGTGACGCTTCTAACACTGAAAACGAAGCTAAGATTTCTCAAACTGCAGAATGGCTGTCTTCTCTCCAACTTCCCAAATTGTCACCCCATCAGGCAAGATCCCTGAATGTACCTTTCACTCTTACTGAGCTGGAAAATGCTCTCAAATGTACCCCATTACGCAAAAGCCCAGGTCCAGATGGTCTGATCATGAAATACTATGACTCTTTCCAAGAGGTTCTCTTACCAAGACTACTATCGGCTTTTAACTCTTTATGGG
Organism: Rhinella marina; assembly: GCA_900303285.1. NCBI lineage: Eukaryota > Metazoa > Chordata > Amphibia > Anura > Bufonidae > Rhinella > Rhinella marina. The sequence continues at coordinate 20,896 of ONZH01014991.1, read as the reverse complement.
AAGGAGGTACTCTCCATCCTCATATGCTTTCAGCACAGATTACTATTATTCCTAAGGAAGGGAAAGATCCCTCAGTCTGTTCTAGTTACTGCCCAATCTCTCTCTTAAACAATGACTTAAAACTTCTCGCCAAAATGCTAGCTCTCAGACTACAACCCCTTCTGCCACAATTAATACATATGGAACAGGTAGGCTTCATAAGCGGTTGGGAGGGTCGAATGAATACAAGTAGAATCATTAATGTCATCCAATATGCCCATGCCACCTCTACTCCTCTAGTCCTTCTTGGCACTGATGCCGAGAAGGCTTTTGATAGAGTGGATTGGACATATATGACACAGGCTTTGAGAAAATTCCACATCCCAGACGCCTTCATCTCTGTAGTTATGGCCATGTATAGATCACCCAGCGTGCGGGTACTTGTTAATAGCACTCTGTCTCCTCCGTTCACAATCAGTAACGGGATCAGGCAGGGTTGTCCACTCTCACCCTTCCTATTTATTCTCTCTCTTGAACCTCTGCTACAGACATTCAGGTCAGACCATCGAATCCAGGGAATCAGAATCGGAAATACTACTCATACTCAGGCCGCTTTTGCAGACGACCTCCTACTGATAGTTTCCAATCCCATGGAAGCTTTCTCAGTGATACATTCAACATTAGACAAATTTGGCTCCATATCTAACTTCAAAGTGAACCTCACCAAGTCTCAGGTCTTAAATATTACTCTAGACCCGCAAACCCAACGGCTCCTTGAAAATTGTACACCATTTTCATGGTCATCACGTAGCATTCCCTTTTTAAGAATCAATCTAACCTCGCATCCCTCAACACTTTACTCAGAAAATTACAAATAAATCCCACAAACCAATAATAACCTAATTAAATCATGGGATATTCCATTCACATCCTGGTTTGGTCGTAGATCACTGATCAAAACCATCATCCTTCCGAAAATACTGTTTTACTTACAGGTTCTTCCTATATATGTACCAAAAGCCTTTTTTGACCACCTCAGAGGAATCCTCTGCAGATTTCTGTGGAATGGCACTAGAACGAGATTATCACATAGTCAGCTAATAAAGCAAACTAAACTCGGAGGCCTTGGTATACCAGATTTCTATATATATATTACTAAGCAATACAGGGTCTAAGAATTTTGGAATGGCTAAGGCCTTCGACAGATAGACTAGACATTGATGTAGAGCAGGCTATGTCCACTGTCCCTTTATGGGCATTATCCCTCAGCACATTACACAAATCTACTCTATACAAAACCATCACTAATCCCATGTCTTGCAATACATTGGCAGTATGGGACACAGCTCTACGTGACAAATTGCTTACTTCCTCCTTATCTCCCTTACTACAAGCTCGAGACATAATGTGGGATTCGCCCCTAGAATTTAGGTCCTCCCTTACATAACCATGCAAACGCTGTGATATAAGTATAGGAGACCTACATGAAGTCACTCAGGTGGAAGTATCTCTAGAAAATGACTCTTCAATAGAGATGAGCGAGCACTAAAATGCTCGGGTGCTCGTTATTCGAGTCAAATTTTTCCCGATGCTCGGGTGCTCGTTTCGAATAACGAACCCCATTGAAGTCAATGGGAGACTTTTTTGCAGTAGACCGGAGCTCTGCATAGGGAAGGTTGCGTGAAAACCTGGAAACCTCAGAAAATGATGGAAACACCACGGAAATGGACAGGAAACAGCAGGGGCAGCATGCATGGATGCCTCTGAGGCTGCCTAATCGTACCATTATGCCAAATTCTGGGCAACAGCCTGGTGGTGACCCTCAAGACAATTGTGCTGACCCAGACCAAGATGGCCAAGGCACATGCCCATCACATGTTAGTAAAGCACCCAACTAGGTGCAACAAAGGTCCATCACCGCCTGCGGGTGACACCACTGCCCATGCTGGCACTGCTGTCCTATCCACCGCCCCACAACGCAGGCATAAGCCTGACACAGCGTGGTGACAGCTTGGTGACCAAGTTAGATTGAGGTAGCAGGTGAACCACCCAAAAATTTACCCTGACACAGCATGGCGGTGAACCCAGAGTGACCAAGTGAGACTGAGGTAGCAGGTGAAGCACTTAACATTTTACCCTGACACGGAATGGCGGTGAACATCAGACGCCGCCTGCATGAGATTAGGGATAGAGCTGCTGTCTGTCAGGGAGAGTGTTAGGGCTTCAATTTAGATTTTAGTTAGGCAGGAATCACCCACAAAGAACCCAACAGCCCTTCTAAGGGCTACAAGCACCTTTTTTTTTGGTCTCCTCCTGGCTGCTGCATTAGATTAGGGATAGAGCTGTTGTCTGTCAGGGAGAGTGTTAGGGCCTCAATTTAGATGTTGGTTAGGCAGGAATCACCCACAAAGAACCCAACAGCCCTTCTAAGGGCTACAAGCACCTTTTTTTTTGGTCTCCTCCTGGCTGCTGCATGCGATTAGGGATAGAGCTGCTGTCTGTCAGGGAGAGTGTTAGGGCCTCAATTTAGATGTTGGTTAGGCAGGAATCACCCACAAAAAACCCAACAGCCCTTCTAAGGGCTACAAGCACCTTTTTTTTTGGGCTCCTCCTGGCTGCTGCATGAGATTAGGGATAGAGCTGATGTCTGTCATGGAGAGTGTTAGGGCCTCAATTTAGATGTTGGTTAGGGAGGAATCACCCACAAAGAACCCAACAGCCCTTCTAAGGGCTACAAGCACCTTTTTTTTTTTGGTCTCCTCCTGGCTGCTGCATGCGATTAGGGATAGAGCTGCTGTCTGTCAGGGAGAGTGTTAGGGCCTCAATTTAGATGTTGGTTCGGCAGGAATCACCCATAAAGAACCCAACAGCCCTTCTAAGGGCTACAAGCACCTTTTTTTTGGTCTCCTCCTGGCTGCTGGCTGGGACTTGTAGTGCAGCTACCGCCATCTTGGCTGCACACTGTTAGGGCGTGAAATTAGAATGTGGTTAGGCAGAAATCATCCACAAAGAACCCAACGGTCCTTCTAAGGGCTACAACGACCTTTTTTTTGGTCTCCTCCTGGCTGCTGGCTGGGACTTGTAGTGCAGCTACCGCCATCTTGGCTGCACACTGTTAGGGCGTGAAATTAGAATGTGGTTAGGCAGAAATCATCCACAAAGAACCCAACGGTCCTTCTAAGGGCTACAACGACCTTTTTATTTTGGCCTCCTATCGGCTACTGGCTGGGACTTGTAGTGCAGCTACCGCCATCTTGGCTACACGCTGTGTACAGCGACTGGTGGCAGAAGGGACAGCACGTGGTCCAAACAGACCCAAAAGAAATTGCCCAAAGTCCTCTCAGTACGCATTTTTGCTGCCGCTGTACCTTGGCTTGCTGAGATCTGTAGTGCAGTCTAGGGAATACGTTTTTTTCTCTCAGTTATATATATTACAGTCCAGTGAACAATTATGTTGTGTGCTGTACAGTAGCGTCAGTCTAGGGTATACGTTTTTCTCTCAGTTATATATCCTACAGTGCAGTACATAATTCTGTCATGTGCTGCACACTAGACGGAGTCTAGAAAATATAAATTTTTTTCTCTCATTCATATATCCTACAGTGCAGTGCAAAATTCTGTCGTGTGCTGCACACTAGCCACAGTCTAGAAAATATACATTTTTTCTCTCATTCATATATCCTACAGTGCAGTGAAAAATTGTGTGGTGTGTGTTACACTAGTGGCAGTCTAGAGAATACGTTTTTTCTCTCAGATACATTTAATACAGTCCAGTGAAAAATTCTGTGGTGTGTGGTACAGTATCCGCAGTCTAGAGAATATGTTTTTGGCCTCAGATATTAATTCGACAGTTTAGTGATTACACAAAATGTTGAACCCAAGGGCTAAGGGTCGAGGACGTGAGCGTCCAAGTGATGTAGGGGGGCAGAGGCCGTGGTCCTGGGCAGGGTGACACAGTACCTACTGATGAGGGAGCAGTGGAACGCCGCAGAGTTTTGCTCCCTAGCTTCATCTCGCAACCTACAAGGTCACGTGGTACACCACTATTGAAACCACAACAGTGCGAACAGGTGATGACGTGGATAGCGGATAATGAGTCCAGTAATTTATCCACCACCCAGTCTTCCACACAGTCCACCCACTTTAGCCAAGGGAGTAGACCTCTGGCTCCTCCAGCTCAACCTCCTTCCCCCAAGCCTGCCCCCTTCCCCCCATAGAAAATATGGATTCAGATCTGGCATACTCACAGGAAGTCTTTTCAGGACCCTACCCTGAGACACAAACCACTGCGCAACAGCAACCTGAGCAGTTGCTCTGTCCCGATGCCCAAAATTTAGAACTTTCGCAGTCTGTGGGTGATGAGAGTGTGGACTTAGTGAAAGTAGTGCGTCAAGAGGTGTCGGTTGATGATGAGACACGGTTGTCAGACATTGACGTTGTTGTCAGGGCAGTAAGTCCAAGGGGGCAGCAGAGTGAGGAATCAGAGGAAGAGCAGGTGGATGATGAAGTGACTGACCCGAGCTGGGTTGGTAAGCCTAGTCAAGACAGTGCTTCTGAGGGGGAGGCAAGTGCAGCACCAGAATAGGTTGGAAGAGGCAGTGGGGTGGCCAGAGGGAGAATCAGGGCCAGAGCAAGTAGATCAGCAGCTTTTTCATGGAGTGAAGCTCCCGTGCCGAGGCCTAGATGTTCGCCAGTCTGGAGGTTCTTTAAAGAAACTGAGGATGACCGACGGACTGTGGTGTGCAACCTGTGCCACACCAGGATCAGCAGGGGAGCCACCACTACCAGCCTAACCACTACCAGCATGCGCAGGCATATGAGTGCTAAACACACGACTCAATGGAACCAAGGCTGTTCACCTCCTGCGGATCACACCACTGCTCCTTCCCCTGTGTCACATGCTGGCTCGGCGAGTCAACCTACCGCCCAGGACCCCGGCATGAGCGCCTCCCGCCCTACAACCACCCCTTCACCTCCACGATCCTCCACACCCTACACCAATGTGTCCCAGCACAGCCTTCAGCTGTCTTTGCATCAGACATTGGAGCACAAGCGCAAACGCAAATACAATTCCGCCCACCCACATGCACAAGCCCTAAACAACCACATTTTCAAACTGCTGAGCCTGGAGATGCTGCGATATAGACTGGAAGAGACTGAGGCTTTCCGCAACCTGATGGCGGTGGCTGTCTCTCGGTACTTGGTCCCCCACTATTTTTCACGATGTGCCGTCCCAGCCCTACACCAGCACGTGTCAGAGAACATCATCCGTGCCCTAACCAACGCGGTTACTGAGAAGGTCCACCTAACCATGGACATGTGGACAAGTGCTGGCGGGCAGGGACACTATATCTCACTGACGGCACATTGGGTTAACTTAGTGGAGGCTGGGACCGAGTCTGACCCTGGGGCCGCTCATGTACAGTCATGGCCAAATGTTTTGAGAATGATACAAATATTAATTTTTACAAAGTCTACTGCTTCAGTTTTTATAATGGCAATTTGCATATACTCCTGAATGTTATAAAGAGTGATCAGCTTAACAGCAATTACTTGCAAAGTCAATATTTGCCTAGAAAATGAACTTTATCCCCCAAAACACATTTCAACATCATTGCAGCCCTGCCTTAACCCTTACAGTACCAGCGCCGTACATGTACGGCGCTGGTACGATGCGGGCACATGGCGCCCGCTCGCGGGTGCGGCGGGCGTCATAGCCGGCAAGTCTCTGCTGTTTCTAACAGCAGAGACTTGCCGCTACCTACTGTATCGGCGGCGTCTTCCGGGGTGACTAGATGCCGTGATCACACGTGATCACGGCATCTAGTTGCGTCTAAACCCGGAAGCCGGTTCGCTTCCGGGTGGTGTACAGACACCCCGTGTGGCCAATCGGGGTGTCTGTACACCATATGAAAACTGTAATCCTCGCTGGTAAGGATTACAGTTTTCAAAGTGCAATTCTTATTCTGGCCACTAGATGGCAGGCCAGGATAAGAAATGAGCAATTCATGGATTTAACTGCCTCTAGTAAATCCATGATTGCTCATAAAGAAAATTAAAAAGCCACAATATATAAGCTCATATTTGAGCATTCAAATAGTAAAAAAAAAATAAAAACAAAATGTTAAAAAATATATAAAAAATAAAAAAGATATAAAAGTTCAAATCACCCCCCTTTCCGTATAAGTAAAAAATAAATACCTAAATAACACTAAATATAGACATCATGGGTATCACCGTGACCGAAAACGCCCGTACTTTTAAAATATAAAAAAAAATCAAATAGCGAATTGTGTGGCGGAAAAAAGCGTCCAAATGGCGATTTGCCGTTTTTTGTCGCTTTTTTTTTCTAAAAAAAATTAAATAAAAAGTGATCAAAAAGTCATACACACCCCAGAATGGTATTAATAAAATCTTCAGATTGTCCCGCAAAAAATGAGCCCCCATACAGCTCTGTACACATAAATACCAAAAAGTTATAGGGGTCAAGATATGACAAGGAAAAAAAAAAAAGGGCAACTTTCTAATTTTTTTTCACTATCAAAACGCAGGAAAAACTATACATATTAGGTATTGCCGGATTTGTACTGACCAGTAGAATGAAAATAACGGGTCAGTTTTAATGCACATCGAACGCTGTAAATAAGAAACCCGTAGAACTGTAGCGGAATAGCGGTTTTTTTGCAATTTCACCTGATTTGGAATTTTTTTCCCGCTTCCCACTACACCATATGCAATATTAAATGGTGGCGTTGGAAAGTACAACTTGTCCCTCAAAAAACAAGCCATCATACAGCTATGTGAACAGAAAAATAAAAGAGTTATGGCTGTTTGAAGGCAGGGAGCGCAAAACGAAAATGCATGACCGAAAAAACCTCCGGTACTGAAAGGGTTAAAAGGACCAGCTAACATCGTTTCAGTGATTGCTCCATTAACACAGGTGTGGGTGTTGATGAGGACAGGGCTGGAGATCAATCTGTCATTATTAAGTAAGAATGATACCACTGGACACTTTAAAAGGAGGCTGGTGCTTGGCATCATTGTTTCTCTTCTGTTAACCATGGTTATCTCTAAAGAAACACGTGCAGTCATCATTGCACTACACAAAAATGGCCTAACAGGGAAGAGTATCGCAGCTAGAAAGATTGCACCTCAGTCAACAATCTATCGCATCATCAAGAACTTCAAGGAGAGAGGTTCCATTGTTGCCAAAAAGGCTCCAGGGCGCCCAAGAAAGACCAGCAAGCGCCAGAACCGTCTCTTAAAAGTGTTTCAGCTGCGGGATCGGGCTACCAGCAGTGCAGAGCTTGCTCAGGAATGGCAGCAGGCAGGTGTGAGTGCATCTGCACGCACTGTGAGGCGGAGACTCTTGGAGCAAGGCCTGGTCTCAAAGAGGGCAGCAAAGAAGCCACTTCTCTCCAGAAAAAACATCAGGGACAGACTGATATTCTGCAAAAGTTACAGGGAGTGGACTGCTGAGAACTGGGGTAAAGTCATTTTCTCTGATGAATCCCCTTTTCGATTGTTTGGGACATCTGGAAAACAGCTTATTCGGAGAAGACGAGGTGAGCGCTACCACCAGTCTTGTCTCATGCCAACTGTAAAGCATCCTGAAACCATTCATGTGTGGGGTTGCTTCTCAGCCAAGGGAATCGGCTCTCTCACAGTCTTGCCTAAAAACACAGCCATGAATAAAGAATGGTACCAGTATGTCCTCCGAGAGCAACTTCTCCCAACCGTCCAAGAGCAGTTTGGCAATCAACAATGCCTTTTCCAGCATGATGGAGCACCTTGCCATAAAGCAAAGGTGATAACTAAATGGCTCAGGGAACAAAACATAGAGATTTGGGGTCCATGGCATGGAAACTCCCCAGATCTTAATCCCACTAAGAACTTGTGGTCAATCATCAAGAGACGGGTGGACAAACAAAAACCTACAAATTCTGACAAAATGCAAGCATTGATTGTGCAAGAATGGACTGTTATCAGTCAGGATTTGGTCCAGAAGTTGATTGAGAGCATGCCAGGGAGAATTGCAGAGGTCCTGAAGAAGAAGGGTCAACACTGCAAATATTGACTTGCTGCATTAACTCATTCTGTCGGGTGCTGTACAGTAGCGTCAGTCTAGGGTATACGTTTTTTCTCTCAGTTATATATCCTACAGTGAAATTGTGTGGTGTGTGTTACACTAGTGGCAGTCTAGAGAATACGTTTTTTCTCTCAGATACATTTAATACAGTCCAGTGAAAAATTCTGTGGTGTGTGGTACAGTATCCGCAGTCTAGAGAATATGTTTTTGGCCTCAGATATTAATTCGACAGTTTAGTGATTACACAAAATGTTGAACCCAAGGGCTAAGGGTCTAGGACGTGAGCGTCCAAGTGATGTAGGGGGGCAGAGGCCGTGGTCCTGGGCAGGGTGACACAGTACCTACTGATGAGGGAGCAGTGGAATGCCGCAGAGTTTTGCTCCCTAGCTTCATCTCGCAACTTACAAGGTCACGTGGTACACCACTATTGAAACCACAACAGTGCGAACAGGTGATGATGTGGATAGCGGATAATGAGTCCAGTAATTTATCCACCACCCAGTCTTCCACACAGTCCACCCACTTTAGCCAAGGGAGTAGACCTCTGGCTCCTCAAGCTCAACCTCCTTCCCCCAAGCCTGCCCCCCCCCCCCCCCTAGAAAATATGGATTCAGATCTGGCATACTCACAGGAAGTCTTTTCAGGACCCTACCCTGAGATACAAACCACTGTGCAACAGCAACCTGAGCAGTTGCTCTGTCCCGATTCCCAAAATTTAGAACTTTCGCAGTCTGTGGGTGATGAGAGTGTGGACTTAGTGCAAGTAGTGCGTCAAGAGGTGTCGGTTGATGATGAGACACGGTTGTCAGACATTGACGTTGTTGTCAGGGCAGTAAGTCCGAGGGGGCAGCAGAGTGAGGAATCGGAGGAAGAGCAGGTGGATGATGAAGTGACTGACCCGAGCTGGGTTGGTAAGTTGGTAAGCCTATTGACAGCCTGTCAATATAAGCTTTTGTTACTCATAATATGATTTCAATTATATTTCTGTATGTGATAAAACATCTGACAAACACACATAAAAACCAGAGGGCAGCAGATCATGTGAAAATATAATATTTGTGTCATTCTCAAAACTTTTGGCCATGACTGTACTGCCCACACCGAGGATTGCGGGGCCTACCTCAGTCACGGTTTCTCAGACTTATGATGCTTCTTCCTCCAACCCCTCCTCCTACTCTCAAATACAATCTATGAGCACGGCGCCTTCAGTCGGTAGCTCTAGGCGCAGCAGCACTGCCGTGGGTAAGCGCCAACAAGCAGCGCTGAAACTGCTGAGCTTAGGTGACAAGAGGCAACCCGCCCAAGAGCTGTTACAGGGCATCACGGCGCAGACCGATCTTTGGCTGGTGCCGCTGAAACTTAAAGGGAACCTGTCATCACCTTTATGCTACCCATACTAACAGCAGAATAAAGTAGAGACAGGCGAGTTGATTTCAGCGGTCTGTCATTTGTAAGTTAAAAGTAAGTGATTGCCGAGAACCAGCATCACAAACATTGCAGGTTAGGCCTGGAAAAGTGTCAAATCTTCATGAGAAGAGTCATGGTTATTAATGAATTCCTGCATTCTCTGCCTACCTGATGATGACTGACAGGCTTCTACCTAGTTTTCTCGCTTTCTCTCTAGGAGAGAACTGCCAATCATCAGCAGATAGGCAGGAGAGCAGGAGATTAGGAATAACCATGACTCTTCTCAGGTAGATTTGACTATTTTCAAGGCCTGGGATGCAATGTTTGTGATGTTGGTTCTCAGCAACCACTCACTTTGAGCTCAAGAGAGACACACTGATGAAATCAGAATTTCTGTCACTATTTTATGCTGCCCTCAGTACAGTCAGCATAAAGTTGATGACAGGTTCCCTTTAAACCAGGCATGCTTGTGTGTGACAACGGGCGTAACCTGGTGGCGGCTCTGCAACTCGGCAGGCTCACACATGTGCCATTATACACCAATACTATTTCCCAAAGTAACAACAACCCATATAAACACTGCATATAAAACCTGCCAGGCCCACGTGTTCAATCTTGTGGTTCAGCGGTTCCTCAAGACCTACCCCAATTTGTCTGATTTGCTCACCAAGGTGCGATGCATCTGGGTGCATTTCCGCAAGTCAACCACAGATGCTGCCACTCTCAGGGCAGTGCAACGGCGCTTACAACTGACTGCTCACCGACTGTTGTGCGACGTGCCCACACAATGGAATTCCACATTACACATGTTAGCCAGGGTTTACCAGCAGCGCAGAGCAATTGTAGACTGCCAGATGACAACTTCCACAAGAACTGGTAGTTAGGTTAGTCAGCTTCTTCAAGTGTACAATGAGGAGTGGACGTGGATGTCTGATATCTGTCAAGTGTTAAGGAATTTTGAGGAGTCAACACAGATGGTCAGCAGTGATGCCGCCATTATCATCGTCACCATCCCGCTGCTTTGTCTGCTGAAAAAGTCACTGCTCAGCATGAAGTCAGAGGCTTTGCGCTTGTCACAGGAGATGGTGTAAGAAGATACGTTGCTTGATAGCCAGACCACCCTCAGGTCTGTTTCTCAGCGCGAATTCGAGGAGGAGGAGGATGAGGAGGAAGAAAAGGAGACTGTTGGCGAGACTGAAGAGGGTACCTATGCTCATTCCTTCTTATCTGTTGAGCGTGTATGGGCTAAAGAGGAGGAGTTGGAGGAGGAGGAGGAAATGGAGAGTCAGCCTATTGAGGAGATTATTGCGTGTTGGGACTCGTGAATGGCATCTTCCTCTTCCTGCATGTTAGGCGCCTTTTCTCAGTCAATCAGCATGCAGGAGAGTCTTTGGTACCTCCTAGCATCACATGGGGCCCCTACAAGTCAGGTCTCTGATATCCTCGCTAAAATACATAGCAAACATATTCCTCTAACGCCGAAATTCTGCCTTCTGGGGATTTTGACCACTGGGTCAAGTTCTAGATTCGAGGTACAACTTTATCATCATCTGTTAGCAGCAGCAAGAATACTAGTGGGCGCACGCTGGAAGTCCTCTGAGGCCCCTTCTCTTACCTATTGGTTAAACAGATGTGATCAAATTTATAGACTTGAACAGATAGCCCACTGGGATTCCAAGATCTCATCTAGGTTCAACTTCGTCTGGGGACCTTGGAAAAAATATAGACACACACTTTAACCTTGTCCTTATCCAGAGACTGCTTGCAGACTATTTACGTATACACTTTTTCTTACACCATCCTGTAGTTTTTCCCCAGTTTTCCCCAGTCTTCCCCCTTCTTTCTGTTCCTGTCATATTCCCTTTCCTTTTTTTTTTGTCCCTTTCCTACTTTTAAATTTTTACACTGATTTCTCTACCATGTCAGACGCTGCATTATATTATCGCATGGTTTATTATAGGTTTGTACCTTTGATCATATTCTATGAAAATTTATTGAGTATTGCTTAATGCATGTAATACTTTATACATCTCTTATTTTTGCTGTAAACCAATAAAATGTTTTAAAAACTAAAAATAAACGTATCCAGGTCATAGAATGGCCAAGTCAAAGTCCATACCTGAATCCAATTGAGAATATGTGGAAGGTCTGAAAACTGCTGTTCACAAACGCTCTCCATCCAACCTCAAAGAGCTCGAGCTGTTTTGCAAGGAAGAATGGGCAAGAATTTCAGTCTCTAGATGTGCAAAACTGATAGAGACATACCCCAAGCGACTTGCAGCTGTAATCGCAGTAAAAGGTGGCGCAACAAAGTATTAATGCAAGGGGGCTGAATAATTTTGCACGCCCAACTTTTCAGTTTTATTATTACAAAAAAAGTTTAAATGATCCAATAAATTTCGTTCCATTTTACAATTGTGACCCACTTATTGATTCTTCACCAAAAATTTAAAAATTATATATTTTTGTTTGAAGCCTGAAATGTGGCGAAAGGTTGAAAAGTTCCAGGGGGCCGAATACTTTCCCAAGGCACTGTATATGTTTTATGCAGGATTCAATACACATATTTCACCCTATTCTTATTGTGCAAAATTGGCAAACCCCCTTAACATGATTCCTATTTTAAGAATTTGGCAGAATGAAAAATAAATTAAGTTAGATCTCTAATCAGCTTCCTATCAAAACTTGTCTTCCTTTCATAAACACTATTAGAGAAATCCAAGTTACTATAGCAAGGTCTACTGTTTAGGATCCTCATCTCTTGGATGAGTGGTGAGTGTTTAAAAGGGTGTCTCACTGAGGGTGGCTCATTGATTTGAATGGGAAGTGTGTAATGCTTGATTTCCCCTATGGTGCTATAGGGAAATTGAGATTTTACTGCTAATGGGACATTTTTCAAACCAATAATTGGATCTGAATTCTTTGGTAACTGCATGTGAACTTTTGTATAGAAACTAAGTTATTTAGTAAAATGTATCTGTATAGCACCACCAGCTGTTTGTTCTTTTCTTATTTCTCTGTCTTATTTTCTTCCACTCAGTAACATTGCTGAGGGGGACTTACATACTCGGTTTCATTCTTTAACTGCCACTAGCCCTATCTACTGTTAGAAGCTGTAACAGTTACAGACACCCCCCCCGAGCTGTGATAGGGAGAGAGCAGCAGCAAAACGGACATGCTCACTGAGCTATTGACAGTTAAAAATCTGCAGAAGAAAAGAAACAGCCTGAGCTGCTAGTTTAAAATAAACCTAGCAGAGGAATTAGAGTGATGAATGGGGAGATCTCTGGATCATGTGAGGTACAGGGCTGGTTCTAGCTTTGTTAGAAAGAGATTTTCATGGACTATTTGATGTCTGATTTTATTTTTTTAATTATGGGGTAAACCCTTTACATTTTCCTACAGATTACAACAAATTGTTGGGGATCCCATCTGGTTAGGGGGAGGGGAGTGGTTGTGATCAGGTTATTGTCAAAAGTTCCTACTGACAAGTGAGGTATGTCAAAATAGGACAACTCCCTTTTTATACAATGGTGTTTCCTTAGGAAGTATTCATATGCAAGAGTAAAAACAAAAGCTTTTTGGAAAAAAAAGTCAAATTTAATTTCTGTCCCAAAGCCAACAGAAAAACTTTATGATTTTTGAAGGATAAAAGTGATTTTTCAGCCTCTAATCAGCTTTAAAATTGTCTTCTTAGCATACTGAAAGAAAATAAGACAGTGCTTACATCTGTGTCAGAGGCTGCGTTCGAAGCTTCAGTTACAGATTCCACCGTCACATTTGCTGGAAAAATAGTAGAACATAATAATGGAGTCCATTAACAAAAGCTGACAGTCTCCATCTAAGCCAGTGTGATCCATCTGGTGCTGTTGATGTCTATGGTGTAACACAGGGATGCCCAACTTGTGGCCCTGCAACTGTTTTAAAACTACAACTCCCACCATGCTCTGCTGTAGGCTGATAGCTGTTGGCTGTCTGGGCATGCTGGGAGTTGTAGTTTAGCAACCGCTGGAGGGCTGCAGGTTAGGCATCTCTGGGTTATGAGATCCACTACACTATTACTGATTCTATGACAGAACAGAATGCCAGAAATGGCAAAGCAGAGGTGAACTTACCAAACATTACACATGTATTTCTATGTGTGGACCTTTGTTTCTGTTCAAACAGTCAAGAGAAGATACAAGGGACAAAAGCATTTACATTAACAGCAATCCCTTATATCTGTCTTACCAGAATATATCAGAATATATATCAACTATTGAAGGGCAGCCTCTGTTAAATCAAGTTCCTTACTTATGCCTCTGGAGCCCGGAGATAAATTTTAGACCGCAATATACTACTGTACATATATCCTAATATTTGCTCTATGAGATTGTATACCCTCTGAACTAGAGTTTCACTTTATATGCAACAAACACAGCTGACAATTTGTGTCGTTTGCAGTGTATGATCTATAGTTATTAAATCTTGTTTTTCCTATCTTTGATTTTACTATACCTATTTTTTCAAAAGCTAATTGTTAGTAGCAAATTGTTTATGAATACTTTCGAATCAATACGACTACAGAATACAACTCCATTGTGAGAGCTCTCAATGTTACTTTTCATATGAAGACACTTGAAGATCCTTTACATCTCTGATATATCTTGGTAGAAATCTTGATATTGGAAATCTAAATGATTGTTCATGGTCATTCTATTGTTCCAGTTCCATATAGACATAATGTGGTACATGCTTTTTATTCTTTTAATAAATACTGTATCTAAAGAACATTTTTACACATTTCAACAAAGCTTAACATACGGTATAGACGGTATGCACTGCAATTGCTGTCACTTATTTCCAGTGTTTCACTTCAACTATTAGATGCGGACTTTCTTGTTTATGTCTTTTTTTAACAAAGGAAAATGGTTTAATGTATTGCTTATTACTGTAGTATTTTATGCTTACTGTACATCTACGCTAGCACATGTACTGCATTGCTTCTACGGTACCATTCTCAAAAAATGCACAGTAATTGCTGAATCATTTCTAGGACATCATTTTCATGACATTGGCATGTGTTCAATTTACTCATCCCATCATATTACCATCTTCTTCAAATGGCAGCTATCAATGTATGACCACTATAACCCCTTCTGGACCAGTGCCCTACATATTAGGCACTGGTTTGGACTGTAAACATGGCACCTGTTCGCAAGCAGAGCGGATGCCATAGTTGGCGGCTTCCTGTTGTCCTAAACAGCAGGCACCAGGGACTAATATCTGTGACTCGCAGTACCGCCGATCACATACTTTTACTTTTAACCCTTCAGATGCCATGTTCGAATGTGACCACAGCATCTGAATATGAAAAAAACGGGGAGAATTGGGGCAGCCTTTGTCCTCCTGAATGACATGGAGCTTTTGCACATTACTTCCTATGGAGCCCCTGCCTGTGGCAAGGCTTCATAGGAATACAGTGTATTTCTCATACACTCCGATGCTAATGTATTGGAGTGTATGAGAATAGCAATCTGATCATTGCTTGTTATAGTTCCCTATGGAAACGATAAAAAGTTTTAAAAAATGTATACAAAATTTTAAATGTTTTTAAAAATAAAAAATAAAAATATAAAAATTTAAATCATCTCCCTTCCCCCAAAATGTAATTAAAAATATGTAAACAAAAAAATAAACATAATGCGCATCATTGCGTGTGAAAGACCGCCCATACTATTAAAATATAAAAATATTTATCCTATATGGCAAACGGTGTAAAGAAAAAAAATCAAAATGGCAGATTTGCTGTTTTCTGTCTCTTCACCTCCCACAAAAATTGAATAAAAAGGGATCAAAAACTCATAGATACCATTGAAAAGTACAGATCCCACAAATAATGAGCCCTAACACAGCTCAGTCAGAATATGGCGAAGAAAACAAAAAATATTTTTGTTCAAGGTTTTTATTTTTTTCAGTATTAAAAAGCAAGAAACACAATACATGTGGTATTTCCATAATCATACTGACCAGGAGAATAAAAGTAAGGGCCCGTTCAAACGACTGTGTGAATGGGTCCACATCTATTCTGTAATTTTTCGGAATAGATGCAGCCCCGTTCACTTCAATGTGAGCGGGCAGCAGCGGCTCCACTAAAAAAAAAAAATACATGCAGTAGAGGAAAAGAATAGGCATTTTGTATGGGGTGCCTGGCCGTGGGTTCCTCAAATTGTGGAACACACACTGGTTGGCATCCGTGGTATTACGGTCTGAACGGCCCCTTACAGGCCAGTTTCACCACATAAGGAAAAACAAAACCCATAAAACTTTTTTTGGAATTTCATTTTTTTTTTTTTTAATTTCACCCCATTTGGATTTTTTTCCAGCTCCCTATTACATGGTATGCAGTAATGGTGGAATTAGAATTTGCAACTTTTCCCGCAAAAAAAACTAGCCCTCATACGGCTAAATGACCTGAAAAATAAAAAAAAAACGTTATGGCCTCAGAAATGCAGTGATTTAAAAAACGAAAATGCAATAATAAAAAACCCTCAAGGACAGAAAGGGTTAAAGATGCATATATTATGCTAAGTTAAAAATGTTGCCCTAGTGGGACTGATCACAAATGGCTCAGGATGAGAAAAAATAAAGATGGTATACTAACCCTTACTGTTCCCCCGTTGCTCTAGTTCCAACGTTTAACAGGTCCCCACTGATCTCTGCTTTGTTTTTCAGTTAAAACACACAGAAAAGGACTGGAGATGCCTGTTCATCAACAGGATGAGGCAGATGTATGTTATGACCATCAGCTAGAAATGGAAAAGAAGTTTGAGTATATGAGGGTTGTTCAAAAAGTTTGTATTCTCAAATATCACTGAATAGAGCACTAGTGAGTAGAGTTGAGCGAACGTGCTCGTAACAAGCACTGTAGTGCTCGGATCCCCTGCGCTTGCATGGCCGCAGTCATCCGGATCCGTCCTCACCTGACTGTAAGTCAATGGGGGCGGATCCGTTTGGTATGACACACAAGTGTGTCATACCAAACGGATCCGTCCCCACTGACTTTCATTTGGGTGAGGAGGACAGATCCGGATGGCTGCGCCCATGCGAGCGCAGGGGATCCGACCACTACAGTGCTCGTTACAAGCACGTTCGCTCAACTCTACTAGTGAGACCACATCTGGAATACTATGTCCAGTTCTGGAGATGCCACCTTTTACTGTTGATGACTAGAGATGAGCGAGTAGTGAAATATTCGAAAGTTCGAAATTCGATTCGAATAGACCGCGAAATTCGACTATTCGACCGAATATCGAATCCCATTAAAGTCTATGGGAAAAAAATGCTCGCCACTTGGAAATCTCAATTCGACCACTTGGAGGTCACCAAGTCCACCCTGAAACCTCAGAAAAGGATGCCAACACTGCTGGAATGCAACTGGGACAGCAGGGGAAGCATGTCTGGGTGCATATAACGCGCCCAAGTCGCACTATTACGCCACTATCACAGCCTCTCAACAATACACTCCAAAGACAATGTAACCTCTCTGTAAAGTGAGACCATACAAGGAAACCTTCTTTCCTCTACATTGCCATGGACCCCAAGCCAAACTAGACAAAAAGAAGATGAAATTCTGCACCCCTTAAAATCACGTTGCCTATGACAACCACAGATGGCATAGGCAAGGGGAAAGCAAATAGACCCCACCCCTAATTGTCATTGTGTGTGTGTGTGAGATGTGGTCAGACATGTCTTCTTTAAAATGTAAAAACAACACAAACACATGCAGAAGCCTTAAAATGCCCAAATTGTTGGCGCTAGAGATGTCAGTGACCCGACCTGGTCCAGTGTCATGTCTAGCAGGTAAAGCAGTGGGGATGTTGAGGGATGCGTAGGACCGCAAAAGGCAGGAAGAGGCCGTGGGGCTGGCCAGAGGCTCATGGAAAATTTTGTGGAGGCCCAAGAGGTGAGACGTCTTAAAAATTGTGTGGAGGCTAAAGAGGTGAGACCTCTTAAAAAATATGTGGAGGCCCAGACTGAGACCTCTTAAAAATTATGTGGAGGCCCAAGAGGTGAGATTCTCTAAAAAATTATGTGGAGGCCCAAGAGGTGAGACCTCTTAAACATTTTGTGGAGGCCCAAGAGGTGAGACCTCTTAAAAATTATGTGGAGGCCCAAGAGGTGAGACCCGTTAAAAATTGGTGTGGCGGCTAAAGAGGTGAGACCTCTTAAAAATTGTTTGTAGGCCCAAGAGGTGAGACCTCTTAAAAATTATGTGGAGGATAAAGAGGTGAGACCTGTTAAAAATTTTGTGGAGGCCCAAAGAGGTGAGACCTTGATAAAATTTTGTGGAGGCCCAAGAGGTGAGACCTGTTAAGAAATTTTGTGGAGGCCCAAGAGGTGAGACCTTGATAAAATTATGTGGAGGCCCAAGTAGTGAGACTGTTAAAATTTTGTGGAGGCCCAAGAGGTGAGACCTGTTAAAAATTTTGTGGAGGCCCAAAGATGTTGAGACCTGTTAAAAATTTTGTGGAGGCCCAAGAGGTGAGACCTTGATAAAATTTTTGTGGAGGCCCAAGAGGTGAGACCTCTTAAACATTTTGTGGAGACCCCAAGAGGTGAGACCTGTTAAAAATTTTTGTGGATGCCCAAAGAGTGAGACCTTGATAAATTATGTGGAGGCCAAGAGGTGAGACCTGTTAAAATTTGTGGATGCCCAAGAGGTGAGACCTTGATAAAATTATGTGGAGGCCCAAGAGGTGAGACCTGTAAAAATTTTGTGGAGGCCCAAGAGGTGAGACCTTGATAAAATTTTGTGGAGGCCCAAGAGGGTGAGACCTGTTAAAAATTTTGTGGAGGCCCAAGAGGTGAGACCTTGATAAAAAATTTTGTGGAGGCCCAAGAGGTGAGACCTCTTAACATTTTGTGGAGGCCAAGAGGTGAGACCTGTTAAAAATTTTGTGGAGGCCCAAGAGTGAGACCTGTTAAAATTATGTGGAGGCCCAAGAGGTGAGACCCTTAAAATTTTGTGGAGGCCCAAGAGGTGAGACCTCTTAAAAATTTTGTGGAGGCCCAAGAGGTGAGACCCTTAAAATTTTGTGGAGGCCCAAGAGGTGAGACCTTGATAAAAATTTTGTGGAGGCCCAAGAGGTGAGACCTCTTAAACATTTTGTGGAGGCCCAAGAGGTGAGACCTGTTAAAAATTTTGTGGAGGCCCAAGAGGTGAGACCTCTTAAAAATTATGTGGAGGCCCAAGAGGTGAGACCTCTTAAACATTTTGTGGAGGCCCAAGAGGTGAGACCTCTTAAAATTTTTGTGGAGGCCCAAGAGGTGAGAGACCTGTTAAACATTTTGTGGAGCCCAAGAGGTGAGACCTCTTAAACATTTTGTGGAGGCCCAAGAGGTGAGACCTCTTAAAAATTTTGTGGAGGCCCAAGAGGTGAGACCTCTTAAACATTTTGTGGGAGGCCCAAGAGGTAGACTCTAAAATTTGTGGAGGCCCAAGAGGTGAGACCTTGATAAAATTTTGTGGAGGCCCAAGAGGTGAGACCTTGATAAAATTTTGTGGAGGCCCAAGAGGTGAGACCTCTTAAAATTTTGTGGAGGCCAAGAGGTAGACTGTTAAAAATTTTGTGGAGGCCCAAGAGGTGAGACCTTGATAAAATTATGTGGAGGCCCAAGAGGTGAGACTCTTAAAAATTATGTGGAGGCCCCAAGGGTGAGACCTTCTAAAATTATGTGGAGGCCCAAGAGGTGAGACCTGTTAAAAATTTTGTGGAGGCCCAAGAGCTTGAGACCTTCTTAAAATTTATGTGGAGGCCCAAGAGGTAGACCCTCTTAAAAATTATGTGGAGGCCCAAGAGGGTGAGACCTCTTAAAAATTATGTGGAGCCAAGGTGAGACCTCTTAAATTGTGGAGCCAAGGGTGAGACCTCTTAAACATTTTGTGGAGGCCCAAGAGGTGAGACCTCTTAAACATTTTGTGGAGGCCCAAGAGGTGAGACCTCTTAAACATTTTGTGGAGGCCCAAGAGGTGAGACCTCTTAAACATTTTGTGGAGGCCCAAGAGGTGAGACCTCTTAAAAACTTTGTGAAGGCCCAAGAGGTGAGCCATAAATATATAAATTTTTCTTATTTACGGAGCAATTCTACGGCGGTTAAGGAGGAGGAGGAGGAGGTGGAGGAGGAAATGGCACTTCATACAGATGGCACTTCACTTTTGGCTGCTTTCCACTGTTGGAGAAGCAAAGTCCGGGTCAATCCACTTGCTGTTCATTTTGATTAGCGTCAGCCTGTCGGCACTGTCGGTTGACAGGCGGCTGCGCTTATCGGTTATAATGCCCCCGGCTGCGCTGAACACCCTTTCTGATAGCACGCTGGCGGCAGGGCAGGCAAGCACCTCCAAGGCGTACAGGGACAGTTCCAGCCACGTGTCCAACTTGGAGACCCAGTAAGTGTAGGACGCCGAGGGATCGGGGAGGACAGGGTTACGGTCTGCCAGGTACTCCCGCAACATCCGCCGATACTTGTCCCTCCTGCTGATAGCGTGCCCCGCAGTGATGGAAGTTGCACGAGGGGGTGCCATGAACGTGTCCCACACCTTGCAGAGTGTTCCCCTGGTGACTGTGGGCCTGATCGATGTTGTGGGACTCTGGGAGACCCTCTCCTCTCTGCCGCCAGCGATGGTGGGTGGGAAAATCTCCATCATGTTCTGCACGAGTTCCCTCTGGTATTCCAGCAATCTATTCGTCCTCTCCTCTACCGGAATAAAAGAAGAGACGTTATCTTTATACCGGGGGTCCAGGAGTGCGAAGACCCAGTACAGTTTGTTCTCCACTATCCGGACAACACGTGTGTCCCGGGAAAAGCAGCCCAGCATGAAGTCAGCCATGTGTGCCAGACTCTGAATAGGCATGACCTCACTGCCCCCACCAGAAGGATCACTTGCCATTTCCTCCTCTTCCGCCTCCTCTCCGCCCCATCCGCGCTGAACCAATGGGACGCACACAGCCTGACTGCTACCCTCGCCGCCAGCATCCTCCTCCTCTTCCACAGCCACCTCCACGTCGTCCTCCTCCTCCTCCTCCTCCTCCTCCTGCAACTGCCACCGAGAAGCAGACAAAAGTGTGGTCTGACTGTGTAGCTCCTTTGCGTCTCCTCCTACCCCCGTCTCCTCTGCGTGCAATGCGTTCTCCCTTATTGCGATGAGTGATTCTTTAAGGACGCATAGGAGCGGGATGGTTACGCTCACTATAGCGTCCTCGCTGCTGACCTTCTTGGTGGACTCCTCAAAGATACGCAGTACATCGCATATGTCTGCCATCCATGGCCACTCGTGGTTGGCAAACTGAGGGAGCTGAGTTGGAGGCACGCGTGGATTCATAATCTGGTACTCCATCAATGCTCTCTGCTGCTCACACACCCTGGCCAACATGGAATAGG